>PVJH01002437.1:96511-101511 GCA_004026705.1 Nesogale talazaci | reverse complement strand
CTCTAGTGGGCAGACTCTGAACCACGGCCCTCCGGGTCACCTGGCCTTCCCTGGGGGAGAGAGGGGTGCAGAGGCCCCAGAGGTCGGAGAGGATCTGTGAGTCGGGGTGCCCTCCCCAGAGCCAGGCCAGGGCTGGATGCTGACTTCCCCAGCATCTTCATGAGAAGGACCTGGCCTTGGCTCGTGCCACGTTCTCAGCTGCCCCTTCCTGGCCGGGCCCCTCGGGCCCCTGTGGAGCCAGGCTGAGCGTGCTGCTCTCCCCGGTCTTTGAATTGCATGCTACCTGGTGTCTTTTTTTTTTTTTGGTGGGGGGTGGGGGGGTTGATTGCAGAATCATAAAATATTTTAATTTCAAGGTTAGCAATTTTCTCTTGCATACTTAATTTACAATTAGCTGGTTTATAAACCTGTTCTGCGAATATAATTTTACTGTTGCCAAATGTTCTTCATGAATAATTAAGGGAAAATCCCTATTTATCAAATTATTAATATACCTAATAGCCTTGTTTTCACAAACAATGCGTCGGGGTCGGAGTTAAAGAAACCCTCCTTTGAGGGATCTGGTGCCCGTTCCCACCGAAGAGAGCACCCTCTCCAGGGCCCTGCACAGAGGGCCACTTGTCCCGCTCTGATGTCACAGCCCCGGCCTTATTTCCGCCACAAAAGCCCAGGTATCAGTAGCTGGACACGCACAAAGGCCATTCAGCCGCGGGCCCGGGCACCGCCGCCTCTCGAACAATGTTGTTGTTTGTTCGGCGATTTCAGCGGGGCCGCTTTTTTGTGTGGAGGAAATGTAGCCGGTGAGACCGTCCTTTCAGTTGCGGCAGGGACCTGGGGGCACAGCTCTGCCTCCACCTGAGAGCCCGAGCCTCAGCGCGCGCGGAGGATGCTGCTGCTGCAGTGTTTGCACAGGAGTGTTTGGGAAGGTCCGTCCTTGGGGACGCCCCCCCCTCCCCAGGCCGAGGGCCCGCTGGAGCCACGTGAGGCCCAACAGCGGAGGGAAGATTCCAAGAGGGTGTCTCATTGGCAAGGAAAAGGAGGGGCAGCAACAACACACAACAAAACGGAGCACCACGGAGCGGGTCAGGCGTGCACACAGACGCAGGCCTCAATCCGCTGCCCTGGAAGCAGGAAAACCCAGCCTCCCAGAGCCCGTCCAACTTCCAAGGGCCATGTGCTTCGAGGGGGAGCTCTGTTCCATCGGCCCTCAGGCACGGACGCTGGACCAGACGGCCAGGCCACCCTTCCGAGCACCTCTGGGTGAGCCCTTTCCCTGCCTCCTCACGCTGAGGCCGTCTGGCCCAAACCACGAGGGCTCCAGCCTCCTGTGACAACCAGCAGGAAGCCTGCTCAGAACGACTCTTATCTCCGACCCAACTTGCGGGGTGTAGCCCAGGAGAAGGCCTCCTGGGGTGCTCTGCTGGACCTGGGTTGGTGGCACCCCTCAGTGTGGGGGCTGGCCCAGGCACCCTGTGATCCCCTCCAGGTTCTCCAAGCAGCCTGGAAGGCGGCAGGGGCCGTGGCGCCCCTCTCCCCGGGCCGCCGCGAGCCCACTAGCCATGTGTGTGACTCCGTGTGCATGATTCATTCCAGAGCAGTTTTAGTCCTCATAAAATATTCATTTTGGTTGTGCAGGGCTCTGTAATTGCCATCTCTCACCCTGAATTATTTATACCTCGCACAGACTGACAAAGCCCCGCCACGCGGCCCGGATGAATCAGAAACACAGGCTCGGCCGCCAACAGCACGATCCCTTCACAAAATATGGCGCCCGCGCCCTCGCCGGCCGCCTCGTCTCTAAACCCGGCTTCCCTTGATTTGACATTTTCTTTACTCTCCCATTGTCTCCGTCAGGCAGGAAGGCGGCCTCTGAGCGGCCAGGAGCGCCGCCCTCGCCCGCCCGGAGCTGGGGAAGACTAATGCATCTTTATCGCCCTCACTTTGTTATGCTCAGTAACAAGACAGTACTTGGGCTCACTTTAGAGCCATATATTATACATTAGCGATAACACGATGCAAATCGTCGGGAAGACTTCTCACACAGAGAGCAGGGACCAGCCTGTCACAAACAGAAAACAAGAGGTGTGTGTGTGGGGGGGGGGGGCGGGGTTGGAGTGGAGTACGAGATCACCCCATGCTTCCTCTAGGGTGCTGACCCGGAGTCCCAGCTGGGGTGTCACTCTGTAGGGTTTCTCAGCATCGGCTGTCTGCTTTCAGCCCCCTAAATGCAGCTGTTCACCCACGGGCCTCTGCCTGCCCTGAGTCTCCACACTTCTGTCTATACCCACACACGCACGCACGCACGCACACACGCACGCACGTGCACACACACATGCATGCATGCAGGAGGGGGCTCCAAGAAGCTCATGGAAAAATGGAATTGAGAGATGGTGGAGCTTTCTCACTATTCATAGGTATTTATATCAGTAGAGAGACTTATATATTCCATTATTTTTCAATTCCTTTTTCCCAGGGCTTTTGAAGCTCTCTCACGTGCGTGTAATAACAATAACAATACATCTCCATTTATACATATGTAATTACTCTCTGTGTAGAGATTATGTATATATAATAACTCTCTTTGCCTCTATTTCCCTACCTCTCTCTGAACTTACACCTCCCTTCTCGCTTGATGTTTTAAAATCTCTCATTCTCTCTCTTTGTGCCGTGAACACACACACACACACACACACACACACACAAAATCTCCCTTTCTCTGTCCTGCTGTCTTCATATCCCCCCCATATATAGATATATACTGCCTTCCCCCTGAATCCACATGCACATATACACATGTGCACACCCCACACGCATTGCCTTTGATTGGGATGGTTCCAGGTCATACTGACCTTTGGGACAGGGCCAGGGGAAACTTGCTCCTGGGCATCCCAAGGCTGTGGTGACTTTGAAAGTGGACTCCACTGCTAGCCTTTTGCTTATCAGCCAGGCACCGTCTGTCCCCCGTGCGGGTGCGTACCAGGGCTCAGTATCATGTCTACACGGGCGCGGTGTAAGGGAGTACACGTCAATCCCAGACAGGACCCGTGGGGCTGCGCTGATTCTGACTGCTTGCAGTGCTGAAGGATAGAGCAGAACTGCCCCAAAATGCTTCCAAGGCTGTGGGGTTCAGAGAAAGGAGCGTCTTGGCTCGCTCCCACCGAGGGGCCAGACCACTGACCTTTGGGTTAGCAGTTAACCATGTGACCCCACTACACCACCATGACTTCTTATATGTGTGTGTGTGCATATAAACCATTGTCACGGGGCCCACGCTGCCAGGGTAGACCTAACCTAACTCTTTACAGGAATAAAAAGACTCTTCTTCTCCCGTGTGTGTGTGTGTGTGTGTGTGTGTATGACACACACACCTACTTATACACATAATGTGGATATACACACGTACAGATGAGGAGGCTTTGAAAAGTTTATGCACAAGTCGAGTGAAAAGATAGTGGTGGTAACCACAAACTTTGTGAAGCCTTCTGATTCTCTTGTTCTCTCCACATCCTCCTGTCTCTGTCCATCTCCCTCTTTGCTCTCTCTCTCTCTCTCTTTCTTTACACACACACACACACACACACACACACACACACACCCCTGCCCCAGCAACCCAACAGAGGTGACCAGCCCACAGAAGTGCACAGCACCCTGGAGCCATGTCTAGCTCGTTAAGGGAAAACGGGCCAGCCCAGCGGGCACCCTCTGGATGGAGGGACTCTTCCACTCACAGCCCCTTTGACCCTCGGAGGGGGTGAGGGGGATGGGGACAGGACCGGCCCACTGAAGACCAGGGAGCATGTCTTCAGGCACCGGAGGCCCAGGAGGCAGTGTGTGGCATGTTGGGGCTCTGGGGCAGGGCCATGTGGGGTGCAGAGGGTGCTCAGGCCCCTCGGTCTTCCCTGGAGCCTGGGAGAGGGATTAATTTACGACTCCTGGCTCATCAGCAGAGGGGGGCGGGGAGCGGAGGCCGTAATGGATGGGCCGGCCACACGTCCCTCTTGTATTTGTTGACGCGCAGGAGTAATGAAGTTCAGGCTGTGCACACATGTGCCCCTCATTAAGCGGCATTACCTGCATTAAAACTAATAATTGCCACTCAGAGCTGTGCACCCATTAATCATTTATAATGTTTTAATAAGTTTTTAATCAGGACCTAAAAGGCTGGAGAGCCCGGGCAAGGGAGGTTCAACACGGGTGTCCTGTGTGCCGGCAGAGGCTCGGTGTAAAACGTGACTTTAAAAAATAATTTATTAATAACCCAGCCTCTGGACTGATGGCTCTTCATCAAGCGGGTGTGGGAGGGGCGGCAACGCAGGCCCAGCTGAGGTGGGGCGTGGGGGGCATCCTCTTCACAGGGAGGAATCCTAGGAAGCAGGGAAGGGGCCTGAGGTCTGGACGTGAGGATGGTTGTGTGGCCAGCGGAAATCAGGGCCCTCGAGTCACCCCGGCGGCCTCCGGGGGTCCCGGAAATGGCGTGCACGCACATCGGCGGGAGAGACGTGCAACCCCAAGTTGGGGTAAGCAGAGCCACTTAATCTTTGCACAACCTGTAAAAGTCTCCCCCGGAGCTGGCAAGGAGTCAGTGGGGGTGCATTTGATGTGAGCGGACTGATGCTGGCATCTTTCTTAAATAAAGTGTTTTGTGATCAGAGCTGGCAAATGGAGCTGTGTCCAGAGGGAGAGAGGAAGCGGTTTTAATGAGCCCGCAGTGAAAGACAGAACACAGACTGATTGACAGCCCCCGTGATCTGCTGAGGGAATCATGTCAACGGTGCGTTGCCCATTAGAAACAGAGAAATAGGTAACGGGGGGGACGGGGAGCTAGCACTCAACTCGAGAGCCTCCGTGTAAATATAACCCACTTCACATTTCCCTGCGTTGTGCAGTTGACTTCCCCTAAACAGATAACCTTATCAAAACTATCATGAAATATCAGCAAGAGTTACAGAAAATACTAACTAGAATTCTGACAGCCGGCTGGGGCGGGGGTTGTGGCGGGG
>PVJH01002437.1:57500-92500 GCA_004026705.1 Nesogale talazaci | reverse complement strand
ACTTCCCCTCACGGGCCCTCGGCTTCCTCCCCACACACCCCAAACGCCAGTGTGGGCACCCCCAGAGCCTGTCTGCTCCAAGCCCAGCGGCCAAGGGGGCACCCACCTCCTGTGGGCTGGCCGAGTGCTGGGGAGGCGCCGCGTGACGGGAGGCTCCCTCGGCTGCCTGCCTCGCCGCGTTTCCCTGGGGCTGGGGCTGCCCTTGCCCTGGAGGCCTGCAACAGGAGCACGCCCGGCAGGAGGGGCCCACTCCAGACAGGGCCAGGTGAGGGCGTGTGGGGGGTGAGAGCCAGAGCGCTCGCAAGAGAGGCGCGTGTGTGTGTGAGATGTGAGAGTAAGATTGTGTGTTGGCTTTGGGGTGTGCAGTGGGTGTCACCCATGCACTGTGTGTGAGTGTGTGGTCTCGTGCGGATGGGTGAGAGTGTGTGGCTGTGTTGCGTGCTGCGTGTGCGTGAACGGGACCGTGTGGGAGTTGGGTGGGTGGGGACTTGAGTGCTAATGATGCATGTGTGTGTGAGAGCGTGCAGTGTCTGTGTGTGACCTAGCCCTGTGTCTGTTCTGTGAGTGTGTGGATGTGCCTGCACGTGTCTGATGTCTCCGTGGCGTGTCAGCGGGTGTGAGTGTGACCCTGGTGTTTGCATGCACATGTATGTTTGTAAGCACGTGGATGACGCATGTAGACTGCGTGTGTGCATGGGTAGCTGCGGCTGGGTGTGTGTGGTTGTTAGTGTGTGTATTGTGTGGCATGGGGCTGTGTGAGGCTGTGTGGGGGGCGCTGAGCCACCTTGGTCTGACCCCCGGCCAGGCCCGGCCCCCCAGGGACAGTTGGTGGGGGGCAAGCTGACTGCAGGAGCACCAGGCTTTAGATACAGGCTCCTTGGTGGCCCTGCCAGGCACCTTGTGGGGGGCAGCATCCTGGGCGCGCCCGCTCAGGTTAGGCGGCTGGTAACGTGCGGCATAATTGCGCCCGTGGCTGTCCCTGAAGTGAAGCCCTAATTGCCTGACAGGACGCGGACTTGGTGGCACTCACCTTGTTAGGCCTTTTCCGAGGCTGGCCGGACGCAGCCCGGACGCAGGTGCGCCTAATTTACCTCTCTGCAGCGCGCGCCGCGTCTAATTGCACAGCGGTTGTTAGGAGAAATTGGTGGGTGGAATATCAAGTGACTTACTGTACGCCCGTGGCAGATGGCCTTCAGAGGCGCCGTGAGCTAAGTGTATAGGTGAGACGAGCTAATCAAAGATGTAAATTCGGGCCGGAATCAGTGGGCCTGGGATGGTGTGTGCATCTTCCTGGAGCCGGTCAGTGGGCTTTTCTCTGTACTGGACCGGAAGTCACCATGGCCTTGTGGGGTCTCACCACAGTGAGCCTGGTCCACAGAGCCTGTTCCTCTCCAAATGACCGTTGCCAGCAAAGGACTTGGGAAGAGAACCTTGGCAAGCGGAGGACGGCAGACTTGGGAAACGAGGGGACCAGAGCCAAGGAGGCCAGGCTGCCGTGGGGAGAATGGAGGGGGTGCTGTTTGAAGGCAGCCGAGCAGTGGGTCTGGGTGCCTGGGGTGAGTGTGGAGAGCCGCCACGTCTGCCCTCGGGCTGCCTGGGATCTGAGGTCTTGCTGGGCTGCCAGCCGGCTGCGGCCAGGCCACCCCGTGGGTCTGGAGAGGGAAGGATAGGGTGGTGAGGGTCTGTCACCTTTTGTTCGCACACTGTCAGGACCCCCGAGCTTCACTCGTCAGGCAGGGTGGCCAGGCTTAGGGAAAGAGAGAGCGGCCCCCTCAGCCTTCTCGTCCCAGACCACAGCACCACCATGGGCCCATTCCTAGACCCATTTGTGGGGGGTTGGAGGGCAGCGTTTGTAGGACCGCCCACAGGGCTTTCTAGGCTGCCACCTCGGGGAGCTACCTCTGCGGGCACCGCCAGCCTTGCCCTCGGCAGCTGAGCGCTTATCTACTGTGCCGCCTGGCGACTCCCCCAAAAGTTCACATCGGGGTTTACAGAAATCTCCACCAGAGAGTCTTTCAAAAGTCAGTGTGGTACCCATCGTAGTGATCAAAGCCTGCTTTTGTTTGTGGGTCTGTTCAGACAAGAAGACCCCCTGGGGGTTAAGGTGGCCAGATGAAATCCAGGCTGTCCCCTGAAACTTGGGTTTTGCAGGGGGCAGTGTTTCTCAGGGTGTCTCCTCTGAGGGACTGTGCCCAGCCGAGATGACCCCCCATTTCTCCAGCGCACACACTGGTCTGGAGTCCTGCATGCTTGGGAGCCCCCCGGGGGGGTCTGCACCCTCTGGCTGGGAGGCAGGAGATAGCTGTCCCAAAGCTGCCAAAGTCAAGGTGGAGGTTCACAGTAACCATGTATCCAGGCAAATGCCAGCCAGGGCCCCTCAGAGGTGACTCAGGATGGCATTCTGTCCCGGGTCCCCCCTCAGTGTCACCCCCTGCAGGGCAGGCAGCAGGGTGTCTCCCCGGTGGGGTCTTCCCATCCCACGCTCCGCTCCTCACATGCCGGGTGTCTTGTAATGACGTGCGTCTTTTCTCGGCTGATCCTAACACATATCCTTTTTTGTATCTTTATAGATTCTTCCTAAAGTTTTTCCTCAAGTGTAACCAGAACTGTCTGAAGAATGCAGGCAACCCCCGGGATATGCGGAGATTCCAGGTACAGACCTCTGGGGGCTGCAGGGGTGGGGGGGATGGGCGGGGGTGGGGGCAGAGGGCTCACCCGGCAGTGGCAACCATGCCAGAGTTCTCTGATGCTGCACATGTGCAGAGGCCCACCTTGGGGGTCCCCAGGGCTCGGTGGAGAACCAGGACAGGCGTCATCAGAAGAGTTCCAGGGCATGCTGGCCACCTATGTGGTCGGTGTCTTCTGTAGCCTGGGGCCACCAAGTCCAGCGAGAGCTTAGCAGCGGGTAGCCCTGGGAGCAGGCCAGTGACAAGGCTGGGCTACGGAGATCTCAAAGCCGCGTGAGCAGAGCTGAGGAATCTGCAGGTCCCGCTGACGCCGGAGCATGGGCGGGTTTTCAAGCAGCCAGGGAACGAGAGCTTCCTCACTCACGCCCGGCCACTCCTGGCTGGCTGGGGTCCGCAGCGGTGGTCCCTGAAGGAGCTCTGTTTATGGGTGGGAGCCTGGTGGGAGGGGCAAGGAGCACCTAGCCTGTAGAGCAAGCCGAGATTCCAGACTTCGCTCACCAAGAGATCCGCACCAACTCAGGCAGACCCTGTACAGATGCCAGACTGTCCTCGCCGCGCACTGGGCCCTGCATGTGGAGTGGGCTTGCCCACTGAGCTCCTAGCCCCATGGCCCCTGGACCCACACTGTCTTCTTCCCCTTGGAGAACCCCCTGGGGAACAGGGGCGCACAGCCGGCCAGGATCGGGTGCAGTTGACGAGAGGCGGTCTTTCCCTGCCCTGTGTGTGGTGTGGAAGTTACTCTGGAGAGGGGTGTGCTGTTTGGGCAGTTTCAATGGGAAGAAGGTTCTGGGTCAGGCCCAGGTCTGTGGAGGGGCACTCGAGAAGCTGGCCACAGCAGCTCAGGTCCTGGGTGGGGCGAGCAGACCCGGGCTTTCGCTACTGTGTGTACCACACCCGTCTCAACGTGTTGGTGTGCCCCCTCGTCCTCGGTCGTGCCGGACCAGCGTTCTTACCTCGCGGGCGGGAGACCAGGGTACAATCCTGGCAGGGATACCTCATGCATTTTCAGCCCTTCTGGGGGGTCAGTGGAGGCTGGCGGCCTGCTGGGAGGCAGGGTGGGTTTCAGTGGAGCTTCAGACCCAGGCGGACATGGAGAGAGGCTGGTGATCAACTTCTGACCACCAGCCAAGGGGAATGCTGTGGCCCCTCGCAGTCAGATCCGTACCCTTCCCTGGACTGGGGCAGGACAGGCCATGTCCTCTTCTCTTGTACCCGCTCACCAGCCATTGGGGCCGACTACCCATGTCTGGCCCCAGCAGAGACCGTTAGTGAGGAGGGGGTGTGTGGCCTGGTGTGTCCCAGGTGCATAGGCAGGGTCTGGGCCCTTTGGGCTGGCAGTGCTGGCACCCTATAGCCAGGGAACAATTCCTGGGCCCTTCTGCCCTTGTTCATGCGTGTTGGCCTCCCAGGCCCTTCTGAAGAGGGGAGAAGGCCAGCCCTGCTGAGCAGGTGTGCCCTCTCTGTCTCCTCAAGACGGAGTGAAGTCTGGTGGCTGGCGGGCTTGTGTCGGGCTGGCGGGCTTTCCCTGGATTCTTCAGTGACTCTCCCTGCCCCTCGGAAGGAGCCCCTGGACTTCTCAGCTCCCAGAGGGTCTTCCTTGGAGTCCCGATCTCTGTACCTCGGGGTGGGTTGCTGCTGGACTGGCCTAGACTGAGCAGCAGACCCAGAGGCTCTACCTTCCTTCTGCCGAATGCCACCATTCTGGGTGGGTGGGTGGCCTGGCCCCTGGCAGACTGTGTGGAGAGACTGTGGGCTCAGGCCAGGCACATGCATGGTTCAGCCCCCTCCCCCACCGTGTGCAAGTTCTGTGCAGCCTGCACTGCAGGGCAGGGGTGTGCAGTCACAGGGTGGACAAGTCCTGGTCCCGCCTCTCGGTGGTGGAGAAGGTGGCAGGGACATGGAGAGCGCGTCCTTTCCCCACTGCACCATGACCTGCGGTGCTTGGGGAACTGTTCTGTTCACACCAACCCAGAACTGTGCAATAGCATAAGAGCACGTCGACTCAGGCTGCACTGAGTGGCTATGCTGAAGAGCCACCCTGTTCACACACCGCCGTCCCCCAGCCGCGCCGCGGGAGCTCGGACAGCATGGCTGCATGCTTGTGAGATGGGTTGACCTGGTGGCTGCAGCCCTGGGCTCTGGCATAGCTGTCACTGTGAGTATGCCCGGGGCCCCTGGGGTGCCCACATGTCTGCATGGATTCGATGGTGCCTGACAAAGCGACAACCAGGATTGGGAGAATGACCCACGCTCGACCTAGAGGCACACACGGAGCCCGACTGTGGTGGGGAGCCCGGACATACGGCTGCTATGGCCTCTGAGCTGAAACACACAGCGTCTGCTGTGGCAGGAGAGCGGCGTGGGGCCGATGGCTGTGCAAAGACGGCCCCGCCCACTCGTTGTCATGGAATGCTTCTCACCACCTCCTGCTCTATGGCCCTGGGGTCCCCGCCCGGTTGTGTGTGCCATAAGTGCTCCCTCCGAGCTGAGACATTCAACTCCCCACTCGAAGAGGCGACTCGACGGGACAGAGAAGAACCGCTTACCGAGGAGACAGCCTCGTCTTTCCTGGCAGAGCAGCTGGCGCATTTGCACAGGTCGCTGTGCCCCCAAGACTCCTCTCCAGGCTGGTGGACCCTCCAGAATGGTCACTGTGAAGTTGACCCTGGTGCTTGAAGACTCTGTGTGCGTGCGTGCCTGCGTGCGTCCGGGGAGGCTGCACTTCAAGAGTGGATCACCAGCCCTTTCTTCCAATGCACCTCTGGGTGGACTCAATCTCCAACCTTGTATTGGCCACCAAGGGCATGAGCCATGTGTCTGACCCCCAGGGACTTCTGCCTGGCTGGCCCTCTGCTGCTGATATGCAGAGATTCCGACACCTGGGACTGCCGGACAGAACAGCGCTGGCCCAGAGACGTCCCGCTGTCCTGGTCACGAAGCAGACGGCCACAGCATCCTCCCAGGGAGCAGGTGGCTCTGTATCCAACTGTTTCCTTAGCAACCAAGTGCTTTCACCACCGTGCCACCAGCAGCCAAGCCCACAATCCCACCAGGGTGCCCAGGAGCCTTGATGCCGGCTGCCTGGTGACCAGTGGCCCTAGACAAGGCCCAGAGACGTGCCGCTCTGGGTTTTCAAGCTCAAGAGGGTCCTGGTGCGGGGACCCCTGGGATCCTTGGCAGCACTTGCAGGGGAGGGTCCTTGAGGAAGCCGCCCGCCCTTGAGGGAGGCTGTGGGGTCCTTGTGGCGCCTGCGGGTCTCAAGATCAATCACTCACAAGTGGACGAGGGGCTTCAAAACCCCAACCTCTCCTAATTCCACATTCCCACGAGCTTTGACGTGGTGTGTCTGGCTCCAGCTTTCCCCAGATGTGTTAGCGGCGCGTCTGGCATGGCCGTGCAGAACTGAGCTGAGCTTGCAGGGGCTGGGGCATGTTCTGAAGGGGCTCAGTCTTCTGTGGGGTTTTCGGTCTCCAGAGTGGCGCTGACATCAAAGACTGGCCTGAGACAGCTCTGTCTGTGGCCCCTACTCCCGAGTTCGCACCCACAGTGGCCCTGCAGAACCTGCCTGAACTGGGCCCCGTCTTGCTTGGTGGGGCTACTCTGGAAGCGGTGACCCCTCCTGGACCCACCCGCATCATAGAAACTCTCCGGGCTGGACCATATGGGGCTGTTGTGGGTGACCGGTCATTAGCTCACGGGAAAGGTGCCTGGGCTGAAGGCTCTCTGGGGGGTGGGGGTGGTGGGTGGGGGGGTGGTTGCCGTTCTGCACCTCACCCATCCAGCAGCTGGGGCCCAGGAAGGTCCCTCCATCATCTCCTTGCTGGCCACCCTCTGAACCTGCACACAAGATTGGGAGACTTTGACTCAAGAAGAAAGGAGGAAATTCCAGGGCGTGCCAGGGTCCCAGGGCCAGCTGTCCCTGTGAACCGGCCTGAACAAGGGTGCTTTCCCTGGCTGGGAAACACGTGTATGCTTCATACTGTAGGTGGCCTTCTCAAATGCACAAAGGTTCCTTATCAGACAAGAGATGTCACTATAAAAGGGACCCGCAGATCACAGCTGGGGGCGTGCGGGGAGCCCAGTTTCTGATTTATGAAACCCCTTTTTGGGAACTCGGCCTTCCCGTGGCTATGCAGGGGAGGACAGTCTCAAGCGAACAGATTTTAATTAGATAAACTATCTGATCAATATGTGAACAGATCAATCAAAACAGCAGCTTTAAAATGAGTGGCTGGAGGGGTGTTTCAGCAGCTAATGGCTGGGAGAATATTTCTCTGAATCGAATTCACTTGTTAGCATAATAGGAGATTAAACTGTAATTAGTGCAGTGGCTTCTGAGGAGAAGCGATCTTGAGTCAAAGCAAAACAAAACAAAAAACAGAGAGATCCCCCGCCCCACCGCCACCCTGAGCCATGGGGGTGGGAAGGCACGTCCGTCATTGGCAACTGTCCAGGAACCAGTGGGATTTCCCTTCTTGGCTGCTGGGACCCCTGGAAGGGTCCAGCTCCATACGGTGCTTTCAGATGTTGCCCTTGGTCTTTGCAGGTGGTGGTGTCCACGACCGTCAACGTGGACGGCCACGTGCTGGCCGTGTCCGACAACATGTTTGTCCACAACAACTCCAAGCACGGGCGCCGTGCCCGCCGCCTGGACCCGTCAGAAGGTACGGCCCCTTCTTATCTGGAGAATGGTAGGCACATGTTACATGACTTTTGTTTTCCTTTGAATGATTATCTGCCATGCTTCTTTACTTTGCTCCATCCTTTTTGTTAGTTTCTGCTGAGTCACGTCTGCAGGGGCCCCCTGGGCTTGGGCAGCCTTCAGGGGGTGGGGAGGACTGGCCTCTCCTTGGTGCGGTTGCTCGGCCCCCGCCACACCCCCACTGCCTGCCTGCCTTTTGCCGCTCTGTGTGCATCGTAGGTTTCTTACTGCTTTGGGATGGTTTTAATTTACTGTGTTTCTTCTCTGCTTGTTGTCCCCATTGAGCGGAGCGGGCTAGGGCACGGGGAGACCTGGGGTCGCCAGTGGAGAAGAGACTGTGAGGGCCCTCCACCTGTGCACAGCTGAGTGAGTGAGTGTGTGTCTGTGTGTACGTGCGTGTGTGCACATAGGGGATGTGTGAGGCTGGGTATGTATAAGTGCATTTACCTATGGGTGTGTGCACATTCAGATGTGTGTAAATGTATGTGTATATGGCTATTTTGTTTATGTATATGAATGCTAGGGCTCATGTGCGCATGTGTGTAAAGATGTATAGGACATATATGTTTATGGAGGCATGTAAGTGAACACGTGTGTATGTACGTGCACACATGGTTGTGCTTTATGCAGATGCGTGTATGTAGTGTGTATGCATGTATGCAAGAGTGTGCACATGTATGCTTCTGAAATTTGTGGATGTGTGAGGGAGGTTGTGGGCATGTGTGTATGTAAATGCATGTCCACAAGTGTGTTTATAGATGTTGATGCATGTGCATAGTGCACATGTGTGACATGCACATGCATGTAACTGCAAGTGTGCACACATACGTATACAGGTATGTGCATACACACGTGTAAACACACCTGCATGTATATGCTGTGTGTGTGTCTAATTCTAGAGTCGCACAGATGGTGACGTGCTCGGCTGCCTCCTGAAAGGCACATGTCCACTCACAGGCACCTTGGCAGAAAGGCCTGCTGATCACCTTCCCAGAGTCCGCCACTGAGAACCCCTGGACACCTCTCTTCTATGCCACCACGGAGTCTCTGAGATGTGGGACTGGTTCAATGGCAGTGGGCTGTTTTTAACAGACATGCATTTGCATGTATACATGTATGAGTGGGTGTGTTTTATATGTGGTGATGTCTGTGTACATCTTTGTGGGTGTGCACGTGTGTGCATGCATGTGCAGAAGGTCCTTGGGTGGCACCAACAGTGATGGATTGAGAAGTGGGTGCTCCAGTCCACCACAAAGTGCCCACGAAGAAAGGCCGCCTCCCCCCACCACACAGCCCTGGGACCCCATGGGGCATACAAGGCCCCTTGCTCGGGCACACGGGCTGTCAGGATTCGGGGCAGCACTGCCAATGGTCTGGTTCTTCGGATGTGTGCATATGTGTATTATGCATGTGCTCATGTGTGGATATGTGTATCATATACAAGTATGTGTGAGGATGTTTGCATGTATGCACTGTGTATGTATGTGTAAAGCATGCACTGGTATACAGTGTTTGTGTATTGTGTATATATGCCTGAGTGTGTATATGTGCCTTGTATGTGAGTGTGTATACTCACATACATAATACATGTGTATTATATTTGAATGTATTATATTTGAATTATATTTGAATGTGTGTATGCATATTGTTATATGTGTATAGTGTATATTGTATATGTTTCTGTGTATAAATTGTGTGTATATGTGCTTACAGTGTGTATGTGCTTGAGTGTATGAACACATGCTTGTGTGTGTATGTCCATCTTGTGTGCACATGTGATGGAATGCATATATTGAGTGTATATGAATGTGTATATGTGTATTATATATGAATATGAGCATCTGCATATAGTTGTGTGTGTGAATGTGGCATGTTTACATGTGTACCCAGTATACATGTATAGTACATGCATAAGAGTATATGTGTATACTGTATATGAGTGCATGCATGTGCAAATGGGATTCTGTTTGAGTGTTACATGTACGTGTATATATTTGCATATGTAAACTGCCTATTTACGTGTATTGTGTGTGTAGTATGTGTATGTGCCTGAACCCATACATGTGCAAAGAGAGGAGTGTGTGCATATGTACATGTTTGTATATGCCCGTGTGCACGTGTGTTTTATATGAGCGTGTATGAGAGCACATGCATGTGTATATCTATGGTGTGTCTGTCCCTGAGCATGTATACGTGTGTTGTGTGTGTGAGAGCATGCGTGTGTGCATACATGTATTGCATGTTCTGCGTGTATGTGAAAGGGGAGTGAGGTGTGAAGACAACAGCAGTGTAGAGTGCATGTTGACCACACATCTCCTGGGGTTGGCTGGGCTTGACGTGGGAAAGGAGAATTTCTGTGGGACACAGAGTCACAACACAGACGGACAGACAGACTCATCCTAGAGAAACACATGCCCTGGGTGTTCTTTGAGGGCACCAAACATGCCCCTCCAAAACCAGACCCTGCTCATGCCTGGCCGAACCCCGAGACTCGGCTTCGAAGTGTTTGTAAGAGAGAGCCAGAGAGCGGGGGGTGCCAACGGTGTGCCCGGGGCCCGGGGCCAGGACGAGCCCGCCTGGGTGAACGGTGAGCGTAGATGGTCAGAATGGACCCGGTCTCGGAGAGATCGGGGAGCCAGTTCCCGGATCTGCTGCGGTCCTCAAAAATAAACTAATTTGTTTTTTTCCATTAATGACTAAGGTATAAGAGCACAAAAATATAATAATTAAAGGTCGCCCTGAGCGCCGAGCCATTAGGGCCTGTGACGTGCTGTTTATCTCCTGCCTGTGCGCTCAAGGTAGGTGTGTGTTGTGCTTAGCAACCCTCCCTAATGAGGCTCACAATTAAGAGGGCTGGCTCCTCTGCCTCAGCCCGCTGCCTCCCCGGGGACTGGCGCCCGCACGGCAAGAGGCTCGGCAGGCCCCTCTGCCCGGGGTGGTGGGCTCTAGTCTGGGCCCAAACGCAGCCTCTTCTAATGAGCTATTATGATCTGAGAAAAGCACTTGTGTTTATTTTGGTAAGTGGCATGGAGAGGGGAGAAGGCGCTTGGCTGTAAGCAGGCATGTCACACTCAGAACAGAAAGGCCGCTCCTGGGCACCTTGTGGGCATCACCCGCGTCATCAAAGGCTATTTGCAGAAAACAGCCTTGCACCGAGTCTTTGCTTTTCCTGCCCTTTTTTGGCCTTGTGTTTGTTTCTCAATATTTTATCCATGTTGGAACCAAGGCGCTTAACGATTGCTTCTCTCCACGGAGGCGGGAACCTCTGGTTTGGGCCCATAAAGAGACACAGCTTTCGAAGAAACCCACAAGCCAGAAGGTGGCTCTGAGAGCCGGCGTGGGCAGGCCAAGGCCTGGCGTCATCACCAGGGCGCCGGCGGAAGAGGAAGTGGAGGCCAGCTCCCTTTGAGGGTGGAGCTGGCGCCCTGGCCTCGGGTCTTGTCTGAAAGCCAGCACTGAGACGGCCCCTTCCAAGACAGCTGGCCACAGAGTCACTCCTGAACCTCCCCTCTCTGGGTCCAGCTTGTCCCCAAGAGGAGGGGTGTGTGTGCTGTGAATCAACCCCCTCCCACGCCCATCCCCCCCAAACCATGGCTGAGCTTCCCCTCCTGCCTGACACCTCATTATCCAATCATCGGATCCCCACCAATGACACACACTCACGGGAGCTTCCCGGCTATCCTGGATCCCTGCCACCATGTCCTCGAAGCCCACCGAAACGAGGCAGATTATTTACAGTCTTGAACACAGAGAGGGGAGAGGGGGCAACGAGCTTCCAGCCGGCCTCGCAGACCCAGGGCTGGCATCGCCCCTCCCCTCCCTTCCCCTCCCACCACCACCGCCCAGATGACTCCCAGCCTGGCTGAGCCCCCGGCCTGCAGCTCAGAAGCCATTTGCATGCCAAGTGCGGTAATGCGGTTAGGTTTATGCAATAAGGACCTACTGCACGGAGGCACGGGGCTTCAGCGAGTTAAAGGAACAGATGGCCCCAGAGAGGTAAAAGGTATAATCCTATCAGCTGGGGTATCAGCCAGCCATCTGGACATCCCAAGCACAATTACAAGACATTTTAGCAGGCAGAACAAAGGAGTCTTCGTGAGGCAAGATTAGGCCTGTTTGAGCGTCTCCGTGTTGGGAGCCCAAGCAAGGTGTCAAGCGCTGCATTTACTCCGGAGAGCCGGGCCCATGCAGGAGAAGCTGGCCACTTACGGAGACACGGGCGTGGGAGAGAGCACCCTGAAAGCACTCCACCCGCCCCCCTCCCCCGCCCAGTGCTTTGGTCAACAACCCAGTCTCCACCTTGTGTCCTCTGCACCTCAGGAACCCTTCCTCTCAGCGGTGGGGGGCATCAGCCACCACTACCACTGTCCACTGGGGACTCTGGGCAGAAGGCACACTGGAGGCCAGTTGTAGCGCAAGGGACTGGTCACAGGAGTTGTGGAAGCAGGATGGGGACAGTCTTCCAGCAGGGCAGCTTCCCCCGGCTTTGTCTTTAGGCTGCGTCCCCCACAGAGCTAGACAGAGAAGTGGGGGCCCACAGGAGGCCCCTGCGGTCAGCTCGCCGTCTGCTGCCTTGCCCAGCTCCAGTGTCTCCACTCTGTGCGTCCTCAGACCCCTCAGGCCTTTGTGCGATTCTCGATGCTGGGCTTCCCACAGAGCTCAAGTCCCCCTCCCTCTGTGGTCTGAACCGTGGTGGCCACCAGGGCTGCGGCCCGTCTGAGCAGCACCACGTCTGCTGGGACCAGGCCTCCAGGGCCCCTGGGGCCACCGCTGCCCAGGCAGTCCTCTTTCACGCACCTACTGGTTCCTCGGCTTTCTTTTCTTCCCCCTTCCCCTTTTCCCTTTTCTCACCTCCAAAGTAAATTTGTTTACTGTAATTTTTGGGTGAATTATTTGCCATAATTGGCTCTGCTGATGAAGGTCACCCCCTCGGAGGAGACTTGTCGGTCTTTAGAGGGTTGATCCCTTTCAAATGTTCTCCGTGCAATTAAGAAAAGCAAATGTCACCGGGAAGCCTCAGAAATGAAAATTTGTACGAACTTATTAGCATGGCGTCAACAGCGCCAGGGAAGGGCAGGCTCCCAGTGTGTGCCTCTGCTGCCGAGGGAGCCGCGTCGCGGAGCAAACAGAGCCCGGCCCAGCACGAGAGCAAACACGGAGGGCCAGGGCGTGTGCGCGTGTGTGTGAGTGCCTGTGTGTGTGTGTGTGTGTGTGTGTGTGCACGTGCCTTGTGCAACGGTGCGCCGTCCTCCCAGCACCCCCTCCAGACACACAGCCTGAGGGAGTCACGGCGGGCATGTGGTGACTGGCCTGTGGACCGGCTCCCGCTGGCCAGGCTCAGTGACCCTCCTTTGGATGAGTGTTCACTTCGATGGCCAAAAGTCATGGCAGGAGAAGCAGTGGCTACTCGGCCAGGGTCCTTGCTCTGCACCTCGTCTCTGGGTCCTCCCCATGAAAACTAAAGGGACAGAGA
This sequence comes from Nesogale talazaci, assembly GCA_004026705.1. NCBI lineage: Eukaryota > Metazoa > Chordata > Mammalia > Afrosoricida > Tenrecidae > Nesogale > Nesogale talazaci. The sequence continues at coordinate 79,638 of PVJH01002437.1, read as the reverse complement.
GGTGGTGTACTCTGCCTTCCATCTGGCTCCACTCCCCTCCCCTTTCTCCCCCCAATATAGCAATGTTGGCAAGACAACCAGCAGATCTTAGGGGTTTTGTAGCTACCAACTCCCCAGCCAGCACCCCCCCTCCTAGTGCCAAATGGAGGGAGTGTCAACACAGGGTGCAGGGGCAGGGCCCAGATGGGCGTAGTGAGGCTTGCAAGCCAGCTCAGGGGCAGCAGGCATCTCGGAGCGGCTCTTTGCATGGGGACCGGCCTACAAGAGACCTTCAAAGGCTGCAGGAAGGGCTGGTGACACCCTGTACAGAGAGCTGATCAAAGGCCACCTCCACAGTTCACAGCCCTCGGCCTCCACTGGGCAGCCCCACTGCTGTGCCCAGCAAGCCCTAGCCACAAGGTTGTGGTAACCCACGCAGAAATAGAGACACAGAGAGGCCCACTGGAGGGGTGGGGGTGGGGCTGGAGACGAGCCGGGGTTGCTGCAGGGTGCACCCTGAACAAAGCTCTCCTCTTGGGGCCAGCCTGTCTTCTTCCTGAGGAAAGGCAGACCTCGTCATGTGGAGTGACCGAGGAGAGTGAGCTCTGGCACCAGAGGGAGGCAAGAAGCAGCCCCTCACTCTTCCAGGGCTCGCTGCTTCTGCACCACGGCCTGCCAGGCCTGCCCCCACCCCCGCCCACTGGGACCTGTGCAGACCAGAGCAGATGGATCCACACGCGGTGCATGCCGACGCCTCATCATCTGTAATCGTCCTATCTGCCCTGACACATCCTTCCCTGGGCCTGGGGCGTTTCCTCCTCTCTGGCTCAGTGACTCCTGGTCTTTGCCCGATGAAACGTGGAACCAGTTGCCGAGAGTTGCCGAGATCACGGCACACGGCTGCGGGGAGATCGACTGTGGTGGGCGTGGCAGCCAGGGTCTGGGGGCAGCCGCTGAGGTCTGTCTTCTCTGTCTTGCCCTGGCAGCTACTCCCTGCATCAAAGCCATCAGCCCCAGCGAGGGCTGGACCACTGGAGGGGCCACCGTCATCATCATCGGGGACAACTTCTTCGATGGGCTGCAAGTGGTGTTTGGGACAATGTTGGTGTGGAGTGAGGTAAGGCTCAGGGAGCTTGCGGGAGTCGATGGGGCCCAGGGGATTGGAACATGCTGCCAGAGATGGTGGTGGGCCCTCACAAGCCTCCTCAAATCCCCTTCTCCCAGGCGGGTTGGGGCAGCGGGGGTGGGGAGACTGCAGTAGGGGGTGGCCCTTGGGTGGAGACCTTCTGTGACAAGCCATCAGCTGGGCCCCCCCTTGGTCGCCATCAGTGCCCCTTCGCCTAGGAGCAGGCTCACCATATGGTGGTGATTTTCCCATGAATGATGCCTTCTGGCTTTTCCTGTAAACGAGACCCAGGATCCTCTGCAGATGTGGACCCTGGCCTCGGGTGACAGCTCGGAGGTGGGATCCCGAAACCGAGCCCCAATTTGTGCTCATTGGGGTAATTACATCCCACCGGCAAGTGGCTGCACTCGCTGGCCGGCCCTGAGGCCCTTCACTGTGTGGTTTCCATAGCTAATCACGCCCCACGCCATCCGCGTCCAGACGCCCCCAAGGCACATCCCCGGAGTTGTCGAGGTGACCCTGTCCTACAAGTCCAAGCAGTTCTGCAAAGGCGCCCCTGGCCGGTTCGTCTACACGGGTGAGTCTGCGTCTTCAGTGGGCGTGTGCGCTCCCCCACGAGGAGGCAGGGCACCTTTAGCTCCTGGGCCTGCAGCTGGGTCTTGGGCGGAGGCCTGGGGAGGCTAAGTGCACTCACAGTGGTGGTGGGTCCTCTATCTGGTGGAGATGCTGCCTGTCGCTTCAGGGAGGCCTGGGGGCTATGGACCCTCACCTGCTCACAGATGGGGCTGGCGTGGGGGTATCACAGGGCAGAGGCGGCCTCCAGAGGTCACAGTGATCCGATTAAAGAAGCTGAGGTCCAGAAATGTTGGGCCAAGTGACCAAGTCAACAAGAGGCCCTGGGAAAGCTTGGTCTTTTGGATTCTGCAAAATCCTGCTTCCTCCAGGCGGCCAGGCTCAGGACAACTGTCCCTCCAGGGGGTCTCAGGTCTCACACAGGCCACCAAGAGGCAGTCCAGCAGGAAGCTGCATGCTCACTGTGGGGACACTATCTGCTGTGCCTGGGAAATGGCTGTCAATCTGTCTCCGTTTCTCGCTATGGACTAGGGAGACCTTTTAACTCCATGGATTTGAAAGGGACCCACTCTGGTTCTCGTACGCGGTCTTACATGCATGGGTTGTGGTTTTGCTGAGGGTTCTGGATTGGGGACTCTGGGATGTGGGCAGTGGCTGGCGTCCCTGGCCTGCTCTGACAAGTCTGGCTGTGGCCCTGGTCCCGGCCATTGTGAGACGCAGGCTCGTAGCCGCATCTTGTACCAGGAGGGACTGAATGAATAAAAGTGGGCAGGCGAAGGGGCTCTCTGGGAACACTCAGGGCCAGGTCCCTCGGTCCTTTAGATGCAGATGGAGCGGGGTGTCCTGGGGGCAGGTGGCTGCAGCGTGGCCAGCACCCTGTGCCCTCCACAGTATCGAGCCCACCCTCAAGGGCCACGCTGCATACACTCCCGGTGCCACTCATCCCACCCCACTTTGGGGTCTGGCGGGACCAAGGGTAGAGAGAGACTTGACTTTGTGTCTGGAGACACAGGGCCATAGCAGCCAGGAGCCTCTTCATCATGCCTGCACGCAGTGAGTAGCAGCCCCAGGGATGCGGCGGTTAAACAACAAGCTCGGAGGTTCAAACCCGCCAGATGCTTCCCAGGAGAAAGAGGAGGCGGTCCTTGCTCTCAGAAGCCCCAGGGGCAGTTCTGTCTGTCGGGCACTGAAGGCAACCGTTCTCTCGCTGGTTGTGTTTTGCTGTCCTCGTTGTCCTGAGGAGACCAGGAGGAGCCCTGCTGGCTTAGCGGTTCCGTGCTCGGCTGTGAACCGAAAGGCCAGTGGTTCTAATCCACCTGCCACCTAGTGGGAGAAAGGTGAGGCTGCCTGCTTCCATACTGATGTAAATGACACAATGATGTCAAGCAACCCTGAAGCCCAGCAAGACACTCCTGGGTCCTGCCTGGTGGCTGAGTCGGAACAGACCTGCGGGCCATGGGGTGTTTGTGCAATCGGTTGTGGTCGGCTGAGGACGGCAAGGGGAGCAGCTCTGAAGTAGAAGTGCTGATAAGTGCCTCCAGGGCCGACGACGGCACTGGGTGTGGTGCCTCAGTTTCCCTGTCCTCACACAGGCATTTTTGACTCCGGGCAGGAGTGACCTAGGAAACCCAATCCACCCTGTGTCCGGTGGCCCCTCTGAGCATCCCTGGGAGAGACATTGGCCACACCAGGTCCAAGGGGACCGAGACAGACAGGGCTCTGGTTCAGGTGCAGTGAGGGGGCTGCCTGCCAGCCCTCCTGGCCTTGGCTGTCTTGCCTGCCACCCCACCCCCCACCCCAGTGTGCTCTGTGGGCCCCTGGGAGAGTTCACGCCACGCGTCTGCTGCACTGCGCCTGCCGTCAAAGCAAGTGGTCAGGATCCGCCGTCCAGCACAGCGGACCAGGCTGTGGACCCCCATAGGGTTTCACTGGCTGATTCCCCAGAGCCGATGGTCAGGCAGGCCTTCCCTCCTGGTCTCTCGAGAGCCGGAATTTCCCCTGAAATGGTCAACACCACCCCACCAGCCTCTGCTGCCGCGCAGCTTCTGGTGGGACCAACCGTGTAGGTGTTGGCTGCCGGAGGGCAGAGTCACTAGGAAGAAAGGCCTGGTAATTGAGGCGCCCAACTCATCATCCACTGAAAAGAAGACTCCCCTACATCACAGTCTGCTCAGGTGCCCAAAACTCAGCCAGAGTGGGGACCCACCAGCTGGGCACTTCATGGGGAGAGCCAAGCTCTGTTGGCTTCCATGTGCATTTGTGCCCTGGATGCAGAATGTTTCTCTCCCCCCCCCCCCCTGCTGAGACGCCCTTCTAGGCCCCTGTCTGCTGGGTGGGGTATCTTTCAGGTATGGATAGTGAGGCGACGTTGGGAACCAGCACACTTGCAGTTATGGGCGGTATGCTTTCTTCCTTTCAGAGGAGAAATGGGGACAAGACAGGCCTCAGGTTCTGCCCAGAGCCTCCCAGGGTCCCGGGCTGAGGGTGCTTGTGGGATCAAGTATCCTCTTGCTCTGTGCTGGGGCAGCACAGCCTCCAGGCCCCAGCCCCTGGCTTTTGTCCACTCAGGGAGGCAGCTTGTTCAGAGCCCACTTGACTTGTCCAGTGGGCCACGCGGTCCCCACTGACGACAGGTCTGTTTGACCCCCTGCTCATGTCCTGGCTGCCCACAGCTTTGGGGACCGCCCTTCAGGAGGTGTTCACAACCTTCTCAATACTGCTATTGAGCGGGCTCTGCAGTCCCTGCCCCCTGCACCCCACTCATTACCAGGAATATACATTTCAAACAGCCCTCCGCTAGCGGGCCAAGGCGAGGGGTCACCCCCTGTCTGACCTGGAAGTGCCTGTCTGATTTGCACGGCCCTGGAGTTGATGGGGCAATGAGATAATCACCATGAGGCCCTCCCCACTGAAAGCTGAGCACCCCCCGGCCCAGCGTCCTGGCACCGATCAGCCCCATGGGGAGGGAGGCCCTGTCCCCTGGCGTCTGCTTCCCATCAATGTTCCTCGGCCCCAGAGATTGCTGGGACACCCTCACGGTTAACCTTCCTGGCGTGAGGCCGGCCAAGGGGCAGCCAGACCACGGGATAATGACCCCACTGGGCGGAGGCAGGAGGGCTCCACCCAGTCCTGCTGCCCTCTACCCCCCACATACACACCTCCCCGCCAGCCCACTGAGGGCTGGACGACCTGCAGCAGGCCACCATGACCACTTTTACAGGGCTTTGAAGAAAGATCCGGGCATCCAGGCCCAGATCCTGGAGCTGTCTAGGGACCAGGTCCTGGTCCCTCTGTCCAGACTTTTTTTGATGGTGCTTCCAACTGTTATAAAGATATGATTACCCCGGGACGCAGTGGCAGCTCTGTTGATTAGCACGGTGAATTAAAAGGATGAGTTACAAACGGCGTGTCCGGCATGAGCATACTGGCCCCCTTTGTACTCCCAGCGTGCCTTACCCCTGCTGTAAGGTCAGAAGTTAGAGAGAGGGAACGTTTCGAGCAGCTAGCACTTAGGAGAACAATTAGCAGTCACTCTGTATGTAAATGCTTGCTCCTAGTAAATTGCCTTCCAGACTGTAAAACGCAGTATAAACTGGTGGGCACCTAAAATTAAATTAATGAGATATTTGCTGCATTTAAAAGCAGGTCATGCAAATTAATAATGGAGAGCAGTGTTTGCTCTGATATTTGTCCAGTCGTGTGTCACTCGCTCATCTTGTCATCCTGAGACCGTCCCCGCGTGGCTGCCTGTCCGAATTGCTCACTCTCCCACTCCACCGGTGGAAAACACGTCCAATAGTGAAGAGTCATAAAAGGAATTATTTTTTAATTAGAATATAAGCATTGCGGTGTGATTTGATTAAGACAAATTGGAATTTGTATGCCTCTAATTGAAATTATGTTATAGCGAAGACCACTTTTACAGAGGCCTGCGCCAGTGGCATCAGGCATCGGCCCTGCCACATAGGAGGGGGCACCATTTTCTTCAACCCCCCACTTGGCAGAATGGCTTCCTGTCCAGCCAGCACCCTGGACTCTGAGCTGTGGCTTTACCAACTTAAGGAGGGTCATTTTAGGGAAACCCTGCCCATCCCTCTGCTCCCCCAATGTTTGGCCAACACATCTTCATATTAGAGAGTTCTTTTGCTCAATGAAAGAAATGGCCCAAGTGACCAGCAGACCCAATGCCCTCTTTGACGCCTGGAGCCTCATCCTGAATGGAAGCCCCGGCCAGGGGCCATCAGCTCATGGACCCCAGGGCCCTGATCCACTGGCACAGAGACCCTTTCCCAGGCCTGCCATGTCCTGATGAGACGAGGACCCCATAAAGCTGATTTTCTGCATTTCATTTCTGGCTTATGGAGTGGTTCAGCTGTCATGGACCATAGTCTGTGCTTTTCTGCTTGGGCTGCTATTTGAGCCTTTTGAAAAACAGGCCAGGGGGCAGTCCATTTATGGTCTTCTCCCTGGGGGCCGTAGGCTGAGCATTTCCAGGGTCGGCCATGTCCCTGCCGCCCAGGCCAAGTGCTCCTACTTGGTGCCGTCCTGACTTCTGTGTGCATCTGAATGTGGTGCTGTCAATAGTGTGGTGACACCGAGGGTCGATGGTGGCCTCCGACCACAGCCAGCCCAGCGAGCTGTCGGCCAGGCTGGTACGCTTCAAACAAATTACTTGTATCCACGGAGCAAATGGTTCTTAATTGCTTCCCACAAATCATGCTATTTTTACTATGCGAAATGCCAAGCTCACCCCTCCCTTCGATGCAAACCACCTGATTCTTCCCAGGATAAACCCTGAACCACCAAAGGGGATGTGGTGGAGACACACGCTTTCCGTGCAGGCCTGAGAGTTTGGGGACCACTTGTGGCTGGGCCAGCCTGTTGCTCTCTGCACCCCTGGCTGGCTCTCTGCTGCCGAGGGCTCCACTGCACCCTGCCCTCGGGTACCCCTTTGTGCTTGCTGAGGGTGCCCCTGGATGTGTGGGGCGTCAGCTGACCCGGGGCCTGTGTGTGCCAGGCCAGCCTGGAAGGAGGGTGCGGTTATGGTGGACTTTAGAGGACTTTGCGCTCTCCGGTTGCCGTGAGCACCCCGAGGGCCGGCTCTGACTCGTGGACCTGGCCAGATCCTGTACCCCTTTAGGAAGGGGGACTTGGCTTGAGTCCATTGTAGACACAATGGACTACCTGCCTCCAGAAGGTGCCCTTGTTTTCAAAGACCTCTGCATTAGCTGCAGGGATGGGGCCCAAGTGAGTGAGTGGGGGGGTCTCTCAAGCTTGCTTTTCTCCCTGGGAGCCAGGGTGCTGTGGCTCTTGGCCTCCCTCACCCCACCTGGCCATCTTTGGGGCTTTCTGAGGAACCTGGTGCCCATGGGGGGGGGGGCCTCGGTTAGTGCCCACTTGCAGGGCCACCTGGGGTGGGTCAGTTCCTGCTGGCTCGCTCTGCACTGGCTGAAGGGACATCCCGGCCAGGTGCCTCTCTGCAGAGTGGCCCCTCCAGGGCCTGGGGTCATTGCTGCCCCTGGCCTCCGTCTCTGAGGAGGCCTGCAGAATGAGATAGACCGTTTGTGCCATTGCACAAGTAGACTATTTGTCCTAATCAGTGACACCATTTACTGGAATTGCTTAAAATGAACTATACCTCATACAGAAATCGCACATTTACAGAGTTCCATTCATCATCGGAAAATTGAGGGCCGGTAAACTTTTCTGTTCCTCCAGTGGGATCGTAGACATGCATCAAAATGTTAAAAATGATTGGTGAGAAGGGACTGTCACCCATTTATCACGGAAAAGAACATTATTTGCTAATTTCCCGACCAGGCTGCTGACAGGGTGCTTCATCTTGGGACCCGCCGTGACCACTGTGCCCTTTCTGTTATTAGTACAAGTCAAGCGCTTTTGGGCTGTTGCTAACAAGACGTATTTGTCTGTCATCAGAGAGGGCTTTACTTGTTCTCCGAGTGGCGGTGACCAAAGTCCGCCCCCCACGCCCCGATTGGCTGCAGTGGCTGCACCCAGCGGCCCCGAGCAGGGCCGGGCCGATCAATCACAAAGTTCCCGCGTGGAGGTGAGCGTGTCGAAGCAGAGATACCGAGTCCGTCAGGCCGGAGTGGCTGAGACGGCCATCTGTCTTCCCCAAAGGACAAAGGGGGCACCTGGGCTGCACTTGACACCGCTCCAGGCCGGGCACTGGAGGCTGTGCTGGCCTCGGACCGCCAGGCTTCCAGGGTCGGCAGGGTTCGGCACCCACTTCCTGGTCCCCTCCCCCGCGGCAGGCTGGACCCATAGATAGCAGCTCTCATGGACATCCTTCCCCAGCCTGACACTTAGAAGTAGCCTCGGGGGTGGGAGCATGGGTGCTGGAAATGGCCCAGAGAGCCAGTGGAGAGTGCGTGGACACTCTGTGGCCCAGCCACGTCGAGAAAGAGCTGCCCCTGGCACGCCGTGGCATGTCTGGACCGGTGACCAAAGGACACGTGTGTGTCCAGCACAGGTTGCTATGTGATCTGGGGTGCCCTGGGGCTGACAGGAGGGTGGCGGGGCCCTCCTGCTTGCTGGACACTGAGTTGGGGTGGGTGTGGGGCAGATCGAACACGTTCAGCAGTATGAATAGTGTGATGGTTACGCGCCATGGTGACGGTCACTTGGGCACCGAGTTCCACTGTGGGAGATACGGAGGAGGTGTGTGTGGCACGTTTGGTTTTGCACTGAGGTTTTGCTTGCTCAAGTGCAGGCTCAGCCCCAAAGCGAAAGCCCCTCAGCCTCAGACACAGTGCTGCAGGGGCAACCCCACCTGCCGGCCCCGTGGGTGCTCTGATGGTGACCACAGGACCCAGTCGGCCTGGAGACGTCTCCAAGTGCTGGGCCATAGATGCCATGAGTCTGCAGTCATGCCACGCACCCGATGGCCGCAGTTGTGTGGTGGGGTGTGCGTCAGTGTGCGTCTCTGCCCACAACAACAAGCTCCCGCTGACTGCCCTTCCAGCTCACAGAGGCCCACAGGACAGGGTGGCATGGCCCTGGTGGGGGGTGGGGTGGGGGTGGAGCTTCCAGGACTAGCACTTCATGGCAGTAAAAGTCTCTTGTCCTTCTCCCTGGGAGCTGACAGTGGTTTCCAAGTGCCCGCCTTGCAGACAGGCCGCCCGGTGGGTAGCCCAGGCCGCCACCCTAGCAGGCTGGGGGATGAACTGATGGTATTTTCAAAGGACCACAAACTGAGTGCATGAATGAAGATGGGAGCTCTCCGTGGGACCCAACAGCCAGACTGAGTGGCCCTGGAGTGCAGAACGCACACAACAAGCATCCCTCTGATGCCCTACAGGAGCTGGCCCTCGCCATGGCCACATGACCTGTCAGTACGCCACCTCCCCCCCCCCCCCCCCCCCCCCCCCCCACACACACACCAAGACAGACGGCTGAATGGTAATGGCTCTGGGTCGGGCACTGGCCCGGGTGGTGGTGGGCATGCCCCAGCCAGTGGGCATTTCCACTCTGCACCTCTATTTGTGGGAGCCTTCTGGTGAGCTCCAGGCTGGGGTTCAAGGCTTGAAAATACAGTGCAAGCCAAGAAACAGTGCTTTTCAAAGCTAGGTGAGAGTGCTAGTACATCGTCATGTATAACGCTAAACGGAGCTGTCCTCTGAATCCGATGCACCTTTCACAGTGGGTCGACTTGTCCTGTAGGACAGTTTAGGTGTCCAGAAGCAACGTACAGACGACTCACAGAGTTCTCCTGCCTGTTTCCTGACAGATTGACAGACAGACGGAGGAGTGGGGCTGTATCTGCTGTCCCCTGGGTCACAGTGTCTGTTACAGTTGCTGGATCCGTCATGATATTTTGTGGCTGACTCAGTCTCCTCTCTCACCGGCCAGCACCCACTCTGGTGCCCCACGTGTTAGACGTGTTTATGCCTGTGTTTCCCTGGTGGATTCCAAAAAGGGCACCGTTTTTCCCATCAGTTCTGAACATTCCCCAAGCTTCTCTCTGCTTGCCCATGACGTCATCAGGATAGCTGAGTGGCCTGCTCACTCCCTTGAGAGACAGGGTGTGCGTGCTGGCTTTATTTAAAGTCACCTGTGTTGTAGTCAGTTTTTCAGTCAGGTTACCCTTCACCCGGAGCTCCTATAAAACAGATCCATAGATCTATTCAGAACAGTGCAAATTACACGGACTGGAGTTTCCCCAAGTATTGTTTCACCTTTATCAGACTTGAACTTGTGATCGTAAATGAGAGCCAGCAACCAGAGTGACTGTCCTATCAGAAAGAAGAGTTCTGTGTTTGACTGCCAACCACAAGGTCAGCTGTTGGAGCCACCTACCAATCTGCAAGGGGAAAAGGAGGCTTTCTGCTCCCATAAACAGTGAGAGCCTCAGAAGCGCACAGGAGTTACACTCTGTCCTGGTAAAGTGGCCATGAATCACAATGGACTGACTGGCAGTGGGTTGGGTACAATCGAGGTTCAGATGTTTTGAAACCCCACACAGGTCTGTCAGAGTTCACACTCCTTTATTGAAACTCAGAGGTTCTCACCGTGGCATATGACGGCACAGCTTCTCCTGCTGCACACAGAGGCTCTCAAGAGTTAGAATTCCTCTTACCAAGAAGCTTGGAGTCAACCTCAGCTCTGAACCACTTGGCATGCGTTATCCACCGACGCCTCTTTACTAACATATTTTGAAATGCTCATGTGTCATTGGAAGAGTAAAAAGTTAGATATTTGAAAATAGCTATGACGTAAGCCCTATAAGTTCCATACGCTACATTGCCCTCACACCTTCTGCACACGTGCATTTTCGATTTCACTTTCCGCTCTTCTCCAGCTGTGTCCAGCTTTGTAGGCACCAACAGGTAGTCTCTGCATCCATTGCACAGCCTCTCTTACCCAGAAGGCAAAACCAGCTGCGTCTAATGGATTCTCACTTGCGGTGACCCTGTGGGACAAGGTAGAATGGGCCCTTTGGGTTTCCAGACCTTTCTATTTTTGAAAGGCTGTGGAGTGACTGGTGGGTCTCTATCTTTGAAAGGCTGTGGAGTTACTGGTGGGTGTGACCTACTCACTTTATGATTGGCAGCTCTATGGGTAACCAATGAGCCACAATGGGTCATAAGCATCGCCCCTCGGAAGTCTCTTAAGACCTAATTCTTTTTCAAATATATCTTGTCCTTTCTGTCTTATCCCATCATTTGTGGGTTTGAATTATCCTCCTATTTAAAACTAGTGTGATGAGTTAAAGAGTTAGTATAACTTAATAGTTGAAGACATAGTGGAACACCATATCTATGAAATTAGAGCTGACGTGGTGTGTGCAATGCAGTTTTCTGAACCAGAGTCCAGACATCCCCAGGAACAAGCCTAAAACCCAAGACACCAGGAAAATCTTTGGGGTTGGCTTGTGTATACAATACCACAGGCTCACCATCACAGCTGAGGGAGACACATGTCATGGCCCTCACAGTGCCCAGGGCTCAGCCGCCCTTCTCTGCCCCTTGCCCTGGCCTCCACTGTTGGACCCTGCCTGAGGGATCAGGAACTAGCATCCCAGTATGGGCCTCTTCAGTCCTGTGTCCTGGCTTCTCCTGCAGAGCAGTCTGCCCCAGGCTCACTCTCCATTTGCAGAAAAGCCAGAGTGCGCCACCCTGCACGTTCATTCTTGGAAACGGCGTTTTCGTGGAATGAGAGGATGGGAGCCTTTGTCAGACGTGTGGGCTATGTGCTGCCCTGGCTGAGCTGATGGTGCCAGGTAGCCACACCCAGGGCACCTGGGCAGGGGGTGGGAGGCACCTGAGCCTGCCCCATTGTAAACAAAAGCTCCCATGGAGACCTTGGTGATCCCACCTTTCAGGAGGAATTTCTTAAAGGTACAGCCTCCTGGGAGGATGTTCCTCTCTTAGTCCAAGTGCCACCTTGCCAGTTTGTGTGACATGCACCCTGAGAGCTATTTACCTGAGTGGCCAACCCACCTTCTCGGGCCCCAGCCCCCTTCCACCCCACGGTCTGATGGTGCACAGGGACCCAAACCAGGAAGTCCAGGGCTTTGAGTTCAGGCTCTCTTACATCCCGACTCTCCATGCTCACTCTTCGTTTCCCGGGAGAAGGTCCCTGCTTTAGTCACGGCAGCTGGATGGGGGGCTGGGGCTGAGGGCTGTTACGTGCCCGTTGGGGGGGGGGTCTCTGTTCCCCTCCCCTGAGCCTGTGCCCTCAATGATGCAAGTCCTCAGGAGAAGTCCAGGTTGTAATGGCCACACTTGCCCTTAACCCCAAAGCCCCATTGTTGCATTTCCTAGTCAGAATGTTCCATGCAGTCCCCACAGACCCCTGGGTCCTGGGGCCCAGACAGTGCCCAGCAAGGATGTTGGTCACTGTCCTGACCTCGAGGGGTCTGCATGCCAAGGTCTGAGGCCAGCTGCTCTGTGCCCCTCCCCACCAGGCCCTGTGCCTTGCCGACTTGTTACTGGTGAAGGCTCGTCTGAGTCAGCTGAGCTGCAGCAGCTCGGGCATGGAGACCCCGCGCCTAGGAGGTCCTGAGTTGCTGCCTCCCCCCGCAGCTTGTGCCGTCCTCTTAGATGCCTGCAGGCAGGGAGTGGTGCCATGTTGGGGACACCTGCCCCTCCGTATCCTTGCCTGCATCCTCCTTACACACACACACACACACACACACACACACACACACACCTCTGTGACGGTCTGTGCTCCTTCTCTCCTCCACACTCAGGATGTGAGTGAGTGGCAGTGCTCTGGAGCAGAGCTGGCACCTGAGGGCTGTCGAACTTGGCTTTCTGGCACGTGCTTGGGCAGGCAGGCAGCTGAATGCTGTGGACCATTCAGGGGTGGGGGAGCTGCAGGATTACAGGGTTACAACCCTGCCATCCTTCAGCTGCTTGGATGAGTTACCTGCGGTGACTAAAGGCTAGACAACCCAAGCCCACTGCCACCACATCTGTGCTGGCTTATAGGATGGGTCCTCTACGGGAGGAGCACAAGGTCCCAGTGAACACAGAACAGGTTACCCTATCACAGTCAACGAAGTGGTGCTCAGCCATCAGGGATGTCAACCCGCGCGGCACTGAGCCCCAGGGAGAGGGCCTGCAGGCAGGCACCCCTGCACCCAGACCACTGGGCAGCAGGGTGAGGAGTCCCAGGGGGAGGGAGCTTGGGGACAATAACTGAAGGGACAGGCCAGGCTGTCGGCTGTTGCGGGACCGAGGCTGGAAAGGAGGGGTCCTATTAAGTCATGGTTCCCTTCTTGTTCTGGTCTAACTGGGATTTAGCTGTCTCTGTGCATTAAAAGTTGAGGGGCCAGCCCCAGGGTCAGAAGTTCAAACCCACCCAAGGCCCCCAGAGGGAGGAGGAGGAGGAGGTTTTCTGCTCCAGGATAATTCATGGGCACAGAGGCCCACAGGACAGCTCTGCCCTGTCCTGCGGCATCACAAGGTGCCTTTGGTGTCTAGGTTGTGTGCAGACAGGGCTGTGTCTCCTGCGTCCAGCCCCCGGCATTCTCCCCAAGACCCACAAGAACAAAGCAGCATGCAGCGCTGCTCGGTTTGAGCAGACATGTCTTGGGACCCAGGTACCAGGACCTTGTTCTGAGGCACCTGTTGGCAGACTCAGGCCTCCACATGGATGGTCTGCTCCCCCAGGGGCTGTGACTTGAGCAAGGTCCCTGCCTTAGGACAGCCCCTCCCATTTTTATTCAACCTGACAGCTGGGAGGTGAAACAAATGCTTCCCGGGGCGTGCAGTCAGGCACAGGGGCCAGTCCACCGTGCACTTGCTGCAGAGCGAGCCCGTGGGCTAAGCGAGAGGACCAGGACCGCCCTGCTGTCCAGCCACATTCAGCTCGTGAGACGTGTCTCCAGCAACACGGACGTGGATAGCAGACCAGCACTGCCACTGCCTCCAGTCCCAGTGACCCCAGAAGGTTGAGACAAGCTGGCCTGTGGGGGACTTTCGTGGGAGCTTCAACTTCTGTCATTTTAATACTGCCTCATCTTCCTCCCATGGAGCTGCTGGGGGCGTAGAACTGCTAACCTTTAGGCGAGCAGTCTGGTGCTTAACCCACAATGCCAGCAGGCCGAGCTGGTGCATACATGCCAACCAGACTGGAAATGCTGCCATTACCTGTGCATTTTTTTAAAAAACCAGACCTATGCAGAGCCTCTAAGACACATCCTGACAAAGCATCCCGAGCCCTGCCCCACCACCCAGTCCTTTCTCATTCACAGCGGCCCTGCAGGACGGGGAGAAGGGTCCCTGCTGGCTTCCCAGCCTGTCACTCTCCAGGGAGGACGGTCCCGTCTTTCTCCCGTGGAGGAGCTGGTTTCCAACGGCTGGCCTCGTGTGATCGGCTCACCACCACCCTCCGTGGTTTGAAATATCTTGCTCACTAAGTTGTGAACACATTCCATACCTTGATTCTCTATTTCCTTCCACTGACAACTTTATATGTGTGTGAGTACATGCATGTACATAGGCATACACATGCGTGCGTATGTACACACGTGCACACATATCTCTAACACATGCAAACCACATTTTAAAGGAAGTCGACATGGCAGTTTGGGCTCACATTCTGCAACTTCCACAACTCTCTACATTGTGTGGTCACACTGGTTCCCGTCCCCAGGAGGCAGGATGGTGCCCATAGTTCCGTTCTGGTGGACTCGTCACAGGGCACCTTGGGCATCCACCTGCCTGTTTATGTGGCAGAGTCACGGTCGGCTGCTGAGACTGCCTGCACTTCTGTGTCCAGTCCTCCTGATGGACAAGCAGGCTGCCCTGCACGTGCAGTAGACCCTGGAGAAATTGCCCCTTTACACCTCTGGCTTTGAATAGAAGGCACCTCTTTTCTAGGCTGCTTGTGGGGGCGCTGCATGGAGGCAGGCGGGCGTCTGCACAGCCTGCCCCCTCCAATAGCACAGAGGCCCCCAGAGGTGAGGTTGAGCTGGAGGGCCAGGGAAGACCTCTTGCCTTTGTTCCCAGAGGAGGCAGGCACTCATCAGGCATGGCCAAGAACCCAGGGGAATGGTGCCGCGGCCAGTAGCAGGGGTAAAGTGTTCAGACCCTCTGCCTGGAGGGTCGGGGGCTGACTGTCAGGTGTCTTGACTCCAGCAGAGGGCCGGGGGCAGCCTGCTGCTGTGGGCCACCGTCACAGAGCCTTCTTTACTGATGTCCCCTCCGGCTGTCCACAGGGCTCCCCACACCCAGACCCACTGCCCTCCAGGCAATTCCCGGTCACAGACCCCAGAGCTGTCCCTGAGGGGGTCCCAGGCTATAAAAGAGGAACAGACTGCTTCCTTGTTGTCCCTCGGAGCGGCTGGTGCGTTAGAACTACTGACCTCATGGTTGACAACACTTAACTGACTGTGCTGTTGTGGCTCCTTTTCTAAAATGGGGACGGACCTGCTTGGCTAGTGCATCTGAGTGAGAGGGCTTGGGGGTGGGGACTGGCTGAGGTCACTCCCAACCCTCCCTGTGGCATGGGGAGAGCCCTGGCCCAGCCATTTGAGCCCCAGGAGCAGCCGTGCCTGGTGGGCCGTGTCTTCAGAGTGTCCCTGTGGCAGGCGGACTGGGATATGGCAGCTTGCACTGGCAGTAAACGTCATGGGATATATTCTTGGAGGTATGTAAACAGGAATGTTTGAACGTAATCCAGTAGTTGTCAGCAAGGCTGTTATTTTGGTAACAAGGAAGCCGACCGGCCTCTTTCTGCCTCCTGTGTGTCCCATCACAATGCATGTGTCTGCTGCCAGCACACAGGCCCGGCACACCTGCCTGCCTGAGGCCCACGCGTGCCCAGCGCGCCCACCTGACTTTGATTAGAAGTCACAGTGGCACGTGTTCACCTCTGGGGGATAGGGAGTGGGTTGGAGAGAATCCTGAAGCTGCTACCTTGTGACCCTGGAGGCTGACCTCGTGTGGGGTCAGAGGTGCCCCTGCTGGTTTGGGGGCGGGTTGCTGCAGCGGCAGCCAGGATGCAGAAAGGCCAAAGTTGCTTTTGTCCAGCCACGACTAGTTGGGGTGGGGGGACCCGCTCTTCTCCCCCTTGTGTGTGTCTGTCTGCGTGGCCAGCTGCCTGGTCAGCCAGGGTCTCCAGCTGGCCCCCACACGCATGCCCTGAGCCACCCCAGGCTCTGGACCCCCCGCCCCCCCCACGCAGACCACAATGCCCGCTCGCCCCACCGAGTCCTGTGATTGAAATTCATTGCCAAATTTATTGAGAAATTAATGAGAAAAGCTGCAAAGTATTGACTTTGAGAGGAAAACACAACTCATCTTGAATGAGGAGGAAAATGCAGCAATAATTTAGCCACTATTGATCTGGCCCTGTCCATGTATTGATCTTCATTTTACAATATTAATTTGCACCTGCAATCGGCTGCAGGGGAACCGATTTCATTTTGCGGCTGTGTTAATGTGCTCCAAAGAGGCGGGGGGTGGGGTGTCTCGCATTGGGTGGCACAGGCAGATCCCCCCTTTCTATTTTTGCTTGTTACCGAAACAGACTAAAAATTAATTTTTTGTCAGACAAAATATGAAGGCAGATGCCCATTTGCCACGCAGCCCTCCTCCCGGCCGCTCAGCCGCCTGCTTCCCCTCCCAGCTCCAAGCAGCCAGCGCCTGGAATCGCAGCCCCTCTCATCATCATGCCCGGATCAGTTCAAAGTTCATGAAATTTCTATGAGCATTGATCTCGGCACATTGATTTTTTTTTTTTTTTGCAGCAGATCTTTGAAATTTTAATTTCCCGAGCATCTGAATTTCTTATACATCAAGTGTGCTCGGAGGAGACAGTTGATGATAAAGCAGAGAACTTAGCATCATTTTCAAGCCTTAAAAAAAATAAAATAAGAGGAGGGGCTCAGGCATTTTTAGAGCCCCCGGAACACTTCAGAGGAGGCATGAGAAGGGTGGGGGTTGCGGGGTTGTGAAATACCGATTTTGTCTTAGGTGGCTACTGGTTCCTATACCGTCATCTTTGAAATAACAGCTCTCCGCGGGTCGGCAGAACAGAGAGGCGCCCTTGCCCCGCGGTCGTGGGTGCCCAGCGGTGCTTATCACCTGGTCAGATTCACCTAGTTACTTATCAGTGGGACATTTAATAACCTCAAGGTGATGTAATTGCTATTGGCACTCCCTCCCCCCCCCACCCCCCGCCCCCAGCCATTGGATTCAGCTGGTTAATGTGTAAGCCCCTTGTCAGCAAAGAGCACTTTGTCACTGAAATCACTAACCCCCTCTAGAGGAATGTCGTTGTATTGAACAATTTAATTTTACTTTATTTAATTTTTACACATTACAACCTGTGTTCGCTCAAGCACACAGAAGGCACCCCTTCCCCCACCGCCCCAGCCCAGTCGGGGCAGGGTCTGGGCCTTGGCGTGCATGCATCCCCCAGCCCTGCCTCATTTCACGGCCCCTGCCGCTGCAGGGGGAGCCTCACACGCCTGCCCTCTGAAAACCGGCTGCAGCTGCCATGGGATGCACTTAGGCTGCTAATGTGGAAAGCAGCCTCGTTAGGAGGTTCTGTTTGGAGCAAGAAAATTACCGCGTTATGACGAATGCATGCTTGGGAAGTTACAGGAAGATGATCATCATTGAAATGAGACTGGAAGTCGTTGGCGGGCTGCAGCCGGCAGCTGGGAGGGAGCAAATGAATGACCTCCTGTTTGTAGGATGCTGGGCAGGTTTTACTGGCAGAAGGGAAACTGGACAAGACCTTGTCTCGGCCTTGGCCCCCTGGGGTGACTGGAAAGCCGGGACTCGCCCCACCCCCCTCACCTGTGCATCATTGGGGCCCTCACGCCACCAGCGGTTCTGCTCTGTATGCACAGCTGCTGTGCTGCTCACTGGCACAGAGCGCCCACAGCACATCTTGGCTCACCTGGGCAGGGGCCGATGGAGGTTGAGCCCACAGTTAAGCTTCACCAGACATGGAGGCTCATGGCTCACAAGGTACCCCAGGGCCTTAGAGAGCTGGGAGCTCCCCTAATAGGCGGCCTTGGAAGCACCTGCAGGGGGCGCAGCTTCTGGGAAGCGTCCCTCCCCATCTCCCAGGGCTTGCAGTAGCTTGAGTCCAGGTATGCAGTAGCTGCTCAGGAGATGCCCAGAGAGGGCACTCAACCTAAGCTGGAGGCTGATGGGTTTTCCTTCCATCAGATGCAGTTGTTCTGCACCAAATCCCCATGCCAGCCTCCAACTTACCGATAGCATGCACAGGCTCATGCACATGTGCACACGCACGTATAATGCACTTACATACATACATACATTTATCTATGTATATGTCTATTTTCCACCCGTGCCTTTCCCCCACTTTCATCCACCCAAATCCAGGGCATCTTGAGAGAGGTCCTTTGCATTTAATCAGGCTCCGACCTTAAGGGACTTCATATTCAAGGCCAATCAAATGACTCTATGCATTGTGGGGTCTTCAGAGGAGCGGAGACCTCTGGGCAGGGCTGGCTGACAAAGGAGGTTCCACTCTCGAGATGAAAATGAAAACCACAAGTGCATCAGGAGGAAGGCCCCCTGCACCCGCCGCCCCTGGCTGCTGCAAGGCTGCTAATTGCAGCCCAAGCTCTCGGCCTCTGCAGCCCCCAACGCTGGGGCTACTTCCCACCGGCACATTAGCTCTGGCAGGTCCAACGCCAACTGACATCACAGATGGTTAAAATATTATCCCTTGTGGGACGATGAATTCCCCCGCACAGGGCCATGGTGAGAATGGTTAGACTCTCCCTTCCGTTCAGACTTCAACACATGCAAAGTGAAGGGATTAACTCTAGGACCCTGGGAGATGTCGAGAGGTGCCCTCTGGCTGTGTGGCTGTCCACCCTCACGTGTCAGGGCCACTGGTCCTGTGTCCTGGGTCAAGTCCTACTTGAACCGAACCCAGGCTGGATGCTGCTGGCCTGGGCGTGCTAGCTGGAGAGCTGGTCCTTCTGCCGGCCGAGTGCTGCCTCATTTGGCAGGGAACGCGGTTCCCGGCTCCTCTAGCTTCTGACTCACTCGCGGTTTATTGCTGTGTAATTTTCTTATTCTAGAATAAAAGCTCTCCAACAAAAATTACTATGCATTAGGCCGCGGTAGCCTACTCAAATGGATATTAATACAGTTTATCTCTAAAAGGACGAATAATGTATTTGAGACAGATAAAAGCCCCTCCAGTAAATGAGGAATGTTAATATCGTATGGCGTGGTTAATAAAGAGATATTTCACCAGGGAGATTTGTTTTACGACTTTTGATACAACAGCCTTGTAATCTGACATATCTTAAATGATATAATTTTGCCCATACATTCATCTCTTTTATCCACCGCTGCGGCCCAGCTGAGCGGAATTTGAATTCAGAGCAAAGCGGGCCCACTAATTACTTCTGCAGGCTTTATTTTAAAAGTTGGGCTACAAGGAGACTGGGAGCACCCGAATGGCGGGCTGGGAGCTGGGGTGAAGTCAGGGATGGTGTTTTCTTCTCGGTGTGAGGTGGGCTTGTTTGGGGTTTGTTTCTGATCTCCTTCTTCCTCTCACTCCCCCGTCGGCAGAAAACAACGCCGGTCTTGCTGTGCTTAAGACAGAGTTTAGATTCATTTAACCCAGTGACACTGGCTGGGAGACGAAGCACGCTTCTAAATAATCCCCTGGAATAAATTGCTCAGGAACCCGAGTCATTAATTTATGGTTCTCCTGATGCTGACAGATATGAGGGCGGGCGGCGGCGGGGAGACCGACAAATATTAACATAAAACAAATCTGCTTGATTCCTCTTCATATTTCTTCTTCATCCCTGACTCCGCTCACCGGAGGCTGCCTCTCTAATTATCCACGAGGTCAGTAAGCAAAATTGGGAAGAAGCTGGGAGATCAATACAAATTATCCCTGAGCAAACCAGTGTTGACAGTTTGAATTGCAGCATATGTTTACCCAAAATCAGGCAATTTATCTTAATATCAGCAAAGTAATGCAGTGCAGGTGAAAGGTCAGACAATCTCTCCCCTCATAATTACCCAGTTCTAAAACAGGAAAGTGCTATTGATTGGCCGGTGCGGGGCGCGGGCCCGGACGTGCCGAGGCTCTGGCTGGCTCCCGGCTTGTAAACTGGACACTCGGAGCATTGATTGGAGTGTGTGACCCGCTCGACACTCTCCTCCTGCTGCCGGCCAGGCCGGCGGCCACTCCTTTGGGAGACTCCTGGGTTGGCCGGCGGTGCCGTGACAGGGGCATCGAGGCACCGTGTAGGTGGAGGGCGTTGGCTGGACGGTGGCCCTGGGATGGTGGCAGCGGGATGGGCAGGAGCTTCTGCACTCTAGGAACCACAGCAGACAGATAAGAGAAGAGGACCCACCCCATTCTTGAACCTCAGGAGAACCTCAGACACATGCCCTTTCTCCTGTCACTTTAAAAGAAGATTCCATGACTTCTGGTTCTCACACTGAAATCCACTGGGCTTCTGGAAGTGGAACTGCCAGCTGGGGTTGGGGCCTGGGGCGGAAGCCCAGCTGGCCCTCCAGGCCTGGACACCTTTAGTGTCATCATCATGGGAATGGGAAACACCCTCTGCGCAGGGCAACAGCACCTTCCAGGTGAAGCGAGGGATGGAGGGTACTCTTGTCTGACTTCACACCACACCCCCAAACTTGGAACCTGGAAGGAGAGTGGATTTTGAGAGGCCACCCGGAGCGCCCCTGGCAGGGGGCATGTGGTTATTACCAGTCATAAGCCGCTGGAAGCTTGCACACAGGCCTCCTTCACCTTTTGGGCCTATTTGCATGAAATCAATAGTAGCCGATCATCTATCTTTTCTGATCAGCTTTCATCAGGCCAGGTTCATTAAGTCCGGCACGGGGGGTGATTAGCTGGGTGAGAGGAGTGACCCTGCTCCATCAGGGGCCACCGTGCCTGGCCCCACTCCCAACCCCCACCCCCAACCGGAAGGCCCCATCTCCTCCTTTTCGGACAGTCTGGTGGGGGTGGGGGGGAGACTGGGAGGAGGAGGCCCAGCTCCCAGCAGCCCAGCCCAGCCCGGCGGTGTCTGACACCCTTGCCAGGGCCCCAGCAGAGACATGACAAATTGCCCCCCCAGTCGACGCTGGCAGCTTCCGATGATTAATGGTCTGATTATGAAGTGGTCCTTACACGTGGAGAATTTACATCACAGAGAGTTGGGAATTTTTGCCGTGTCACAGGCGCTGGGGCGGGTGGGAGACGGCACTGTGTGCCAGGAGAGGAAGAAAGGGGAAAAGAGAGGGTAAAATCCCGGCAAAAGCCATGTCATGTAAAATCAATACGTCGGATCAATGCTTTATTAACAAGAAAATGTCTTACTTCACATTCCCGGTGAACCCGTGTCTCCGGGACCCATGATAGAATGTCAGCTCGGCTTGTGGCCCTCCACTTTGCCACCGCCTTATTGAGCGTGGCTGCCTCCCAGGACAAGGGTGGCCAATTATTTGGGGGGCGCCCTCTCGGGGGCGGCCCCTCACCTGGCTGTCTGTTGGGGAGCTGGGCACGCATGCACGCACACTGCAGCCCCGCTGCGTGGCGTGCGTTAATCATCACATTACATGCTGACTAATGAGTGATGGTCCAGATAGCGGCTGAGTAATGAATAGACCGGCGGCGGGCCTTATTAGTCTCAGAAAAGCCCCTGATTTATGTCTCGCCGCGCGCCGCCGAGTGACTCCGCCGAAAACGATATGTACATCGAGAAGTAATGGACTCTAATAAGTATTTCCATCTTCGCGCCTCCACGGCCGGCCCGGGGCTCCGTCTGCCCCGCAGGCGTCGGGCCGTGCTGTCATAATGCCGGCCACCGCACCCCGGCGGCCCTCGCCCTCCCGCCGCCTCCGCCGCAGGTTAAACGCGGCGTGGGCCGCCGACGGACGGGGCTGGCCGGCCAGCGCACACGCGCGTGCGCGCGGGCCTGGGGGCCGCTGATTTATGAGCGCGCACAGTTCATAGTCAAAATTACAATTTGAGGGATAAAAAGATTAATTACTATTTGTGGCCGGCAATTCCGCGAGGCTGGTGGATTGCAGCTCCGTAGCAGGGCCGGCATGCTTCATGGCCCGGTCGCCAGCTACGCGCAGATTATTAAAGCTTTGCAAGAGTAAGTGCCCTCCGCCCGGGGTGCGCTCGGGCAATATGCTAGACGGAAAGCGGCCACCGGGATAAATGGGGAGCTGGCAGGATCGGGCGGACGTCGCCATTGCCATCTCCCCATAAATCCCGGACACCGGCAGTGGCGGGGAAGGAAGGCTGGGTGCGCGCGTGGTGTTTGCATGCATGTGCGTGCGTGCATGTGCACATGCACGGGCGATGCTGGCCGCTCCACGGAGGCCCGGGACCTGCGACCTGTGCGCAGCCTCTTTTCTCTCTTCAACTCTCTGTCATTCTGATTAGGGCTAATCGTCGCTTTCACGTGCCACAGACAGGTGACAGCCGCACCTCCTCCGGCCCTGG
>PVJH01002437.1:0-52500 GCA_004026705.1 Nesogale talazaci | reverse complement strand
CTTTACAACATGCAGTCAAAGAGGTTAATTGAAAAATTTCTTAATGTCATTTTGAAAGAACTAGATTAACCCAAGTTAATTCACTTTATTGTTCAAAATAAAGAGGAATAAGCATTGAACTCACTTGCAAATTTGGGGCGTGAATTAGGGGTGAGATGCTGTCTTTAAGGCCTCTGCCAGTTTAATTAAGATATGGAAAATTACTTATTGTTCTTCACCACTAAAGTGCGAGGAATTAACAGGCAAGTGTGGTGCCTGACTCTTTCATATCGCTGTGGAGTGTGTGTTTGTTTAATACCCATGAAACCCAGGGCACCGATGCCCCAGGCTCAGCCGGGGCCCTGCTTCTAGAGCCTCTTCCCAGTCCGTGTCATGCAGGAGCCGGTGCAGAGGGCATGTGATGGACACCTGAGCGACCCTCAGGCCACACAGGTGCCCTCCTGCTGCTGCTGGGCTGGAGTAACTGTTTGTGAATCGTAGGGAGCCAGCACCGTGGTGCCTGCTGAAGAGTCCCTGTGTCTGTTTCCCCTCTAGGAAGTGTTACTTAAGAGGGCAGCGGACCTGGTGGAAGCCTTATATGGGATGCCTCACAACAACCAGGTGGGTGACAGCCAGCCAGCGAACTTCCCGCTGCCACGCCCCCTACAGACAGGCTTCTCACAGCCACGCTCCCTGGGCAGAGGGGCCACTGCTGGGGAGTGGGCACAGCGGTGTTTCTGCATGCTCCTGCAGACAAGCTGCTGCTCGCAGCCCTAGGTGTTCTGTGGGAAACGGCAAGTTGGCACTGAGCACCACTCTCTCGGGGACCAGCCGGGCCTTGAACTCAGAGCAGTGTGGGCAGGGGTGTGGGACCGTGTAGGTTAAATGCTCCAGGAGTCAAGGCTGGGTTGGGTGTTCTGGGGGCAAGCAGGGGATGAGGCTACCCCTTCTCTGCCACCCTTGTCTAGGCTCGGGGACAGACGAGGCCAGCAGGGCCTGCGCAGCGTGGAATGGAGGTTGGCCGGTCTAGAAGCTTCTTGGGGTTATGCGACGCCGAGAGGTGCTTGTCCATGGAAAGATGAGAGTTCTTGGGCATGCTGTCGGTTTCCCCAGAGCTGAAGCGGGGGGAGGATACCTGGTGGTGCAGCAGTCAGGCACAGAAGCTTGGTGGTCCAAACTTTACCAGCTGCTCCGCCTCTGTAGGCCTCACTGGCCTGGGAGTGCTCTGGGGCAGTGCTGCTCTCCTATAAGGCTGCATAGCCACCCTCTCGGGCAGGATGGAGCCGCCTCTCCAGGTTTCTGAGACTGCCCTTATGGGAGCAGTCAGCCTCACTGTCTCCTGTGGAGCAGTTGGTGGTTTTGAACTGCTGAGGTTGCTGGCAGCCTCGCACACTGCCCACCACCTGACGGCAGCGAGCGGGTTTGGGTGTTCTTTGAGTAGATCTGCTGTGAGTTGGGGAGACAGGAATGAGATTTGGGGGAGCGGAGTGGGAGCACCCCCCCCCCCAAGGCCCTAGTACTGTAGGCCAGTGGCCAGCTGGGGGACAGCTTCCTGAGAGCTGGCGTCCTGCCCCGGGTTCTAGGAGATCATCCTGAAGCGAGCGGCTGACATCGCGGAAGCGTTGTACAGTGTCCCCCGCAACCACAACCAGATCCCCACCTTGGGCAACACTCCTGCCCACACTGGCATGATGGGTGTGAACTCCTTCAGCAGCCAGCTCGCCGTCAATGTCTCCGACACATCACAAGCCAACGACCAAGGTAGGCAGCAGCATGGGCAGGCAGGGTCCCCTCTGTAGTCCCCGCTCTGCGCTGGTAAGGCCTTAGCTGAAGTGGGGCATGGGGCGGGGGCAGCTCCGGGAACAGTAGTGGGGTTCCCCTCTCTGCCCCATAGCTCACCTCAGGGAGGGCCACGTTGGAGAGCCTCCAGGTGAGCGCTGGAGAGAGATTGCTCAGGGTCCAGAGACTCATCATAGCAGCAGCATTGGCTGCGCCTCCATGGATGACATCGGCTTCCCACACTTTCTATAGAAGTGACTTTGCTCTCATTGAAGGGCTGAGATCGGCCATAGATAGTGTGACACCAGGAAGCTGTGGGGAGCCTTCTCTTGGATACGTTGCCTGGGTGGGACTTGGGGACTTTAGTCTGGAAGCATACAAGGAGCAGGTGGTCCTGCCATGTGCTCCCCACCTGCCCTTCCTCCTGGTGCTAGTCACCAGGTCCAGTCAGTGTCCCTCTCTCTGAACCATGCAGGCAGTGACTTCACCAACACGCCACCTGCCAGGTGCTGTTCCTTCCATTCTGCCCGTACCATGAGGGAAGCCCCTCCCCTACAGAGGCAGCAGCCATAATATGGAGGCCCTGACTGCGGCCTTTCTCAGGGATGCGCCAAGGCCTCCTTGCCAGCCATGGCACTGGACAGTGGAGGGGCAGGTGTAGGGTCTGGGCTGTCGGTCATAGCTCCTGAGGAGAAGCCCGAGCGTGGCCGATGGGAGATGGATGTCTGCTCTGGCTGGTTGTCGGAGCTGGCCCGGGCCAGCGGGTTGGCGTGGTCAGGCTTTCTTAGCCACCCAGGGCTGGAGCCACACCTGAGGTCAATAAGCAATGTGTACTATATGGTGTAGATTTGCGGGGAACCCCCCCCCCCAAGTGTCTCTCACTGATAATAACGTTATTTTTGGCTGGGGGGCGGGGGGATTTCAACAGTCGGCTACAGTCGCAATACAAGCAGCGTGTCCCCGCGAGGCTACGTCCCCAGCAGCACTCCCCAGCAATCTAATTACAACACAGTCAGCACTAGCATGAATGGATATGGAAGTGGCACCATGGCCAATCTAGGGGTCCCTGGCTCACCTGGATTTCTTAACGGCTCCTCCGCTAACTCTCCCTACGGCAGTAAGTGTCTGTTTTTGTCACACGTCATCACGCAGATTCATATTCACGGCAAAGTCAAGTGTGTGCGTTGCTTGGATGCCCTGTGATTTGAGCTACTGGATAAAGGAGGGGGACTCTGGGGGCCGGGCGTGCGCCCCCATGACGCCCTGACAATTGGCCTGGCATGGTCCCTATGTGGCCATGCTGAAAACAAACCCCTTATTCCCCCCAAAATCCTGAAACCCGATTGGGCTGTTCGATTGGAAACAAAGCCCTCCCCCCCCCCATGAGTTCACCTCTTATCCAGAGAGTGGCCCCCCAGGCACGTGTGGTGGTTGTCGTGTGCCCGGTCGCGGTGCGTGCGGGCGCGTCCTGACCATGTTTGCTTTGTTACAGTAGTCCCGTCCAGCCCCACCATGACCATGGCTGCGTCTTCCGTCACCCTCCCTTCAAACTGTAGCGGTACGCACGGCATTTTCTCATTCTCACCTGCCAATGTCATCTCCGCAGTGAAACAAAAGAGCGCCTTCGCGCCCGTGGTCCGGCCCCAGGCCTCCCCTCCTCCTTCCTGCACCAGCGCCAACGGGAACGGACTCCAAGGTGAGGGCCCGGCGTCCCCGCGGCTCCCAGAGGCTGGCCAGGAGGGTGGGGGTGGAGGGGTGCGTGGGTGCATTCTCGTCCTCTGCTGCTGCTGCATGTCCCCTTCACCCACATGATGGGGCACCCGACGTGGACACCACACCACGCCTACCTTCAGCCCCACAAGTGCCAGACGCCATGTCCCAAGACCCGGTTCCCACCTTCCCTCCACAACCCCAGTGTCCTCACAGTGGAGAGTCCTTATTCTCAGGGAGGCTGGGGGCGGGGGGTGGCGGGGAGGCAGCAGTGGGTGGGGCATGCAGAACGGGGGCTGCAGTCCTGCTTGGCTGGGGGACCCCAGAAAGGGGCGGTGGTCACTGACCCATTTGAACCCGAGCACTCATTCTCAGGGACTTGTGGTGGCCGTCTCCGTGGCCCTGGACCACGGAGCAGAGCATGGTGGGCCAGCACGATGGGGTGTGGGCCAGACTTGGGGCTAGGCACGCACATACTGCGCTGCCCCCAGGTCACCCAGGGGCAGTGTGGCTCTTCCTGCGCCAACTCCCCGAGGTTCACATGGAGGCAGAGGGCTGGCTCTGGGGAGAGGGAGGCACCCAGAGCACCACCCATGCAAATGCAAGGACCCCACTAAGGGGTCATCATCTTGCCCCCGTCAGAGGGGACAGTCCAAGCCAACCCCTTGCCATTGAGTCACCTGATCCCTGGCACCCTGCCAGAGCACACACGGCTGCCCAGGGGCGGGGGGGGGAGGGGGGGGTCACTGGCTGCCTCTCAGAACAAGTCACTAGGCTTTCTTCAGAGGCTCCTGCAGCCTCTTGATTACTGGCTGAGCGCGCTAACAGTGTGCATCGCCCAGGGCCTCCCGGTACCCTCCCTCCCACCCCCTAGATCCAGCCCACTGCCTCCCTAAAGCCTGGCTGCTTCCACTGGCACTTACTGGGCACCTGCTGTGTGCAGGCTCTCGGCCGGGGGCTGCGGACTCAGTCGTGCCGATGACAAAGGGGCCCTATGGTGAAGTCGGTGGCCTGTTTCACTTTGATGAAGTAATGCTCAAAAAAGGACCTAGAGAGGTACCGGTGATTCGATCCTTGCCTTGTTACACCTGCTAGTGTGAGAGCGGGCGCAGCGCCATGGCCTTCCGCGCGGCCTCCTCCTCCTCCTCCTCCTCCTCCTCCGCGGTCAGTCCCGTGTTCAGCTGGCACGCCATAAGCACTGCGTGCAGGCCTTGTAAACCGTGACGTGGTGACGGTGAGTCTGAGATGAATTAATATCGTTGAGATTAATGAACTGAGAAATTGAAACCCTCCTCACGACACGAGCACATGTCATTAATATGTTACCCATAAATTAATGAGAGGACAGATCCTTCTGACCAAAATGAGACACCACCAAAGGGAAAGCTTTCCAATGGCGTGCCAGCCAGGCCCAGCACGGGTGTGTGAGGGCCCGCTCTGCCCTGTCCTCCAGAATGTGGACACACACGGCCCTGCGCAGAGGGGCAGATGAGTGTCTGCCTTGCCCAAGAGACCAACACAGGTGGTCCTCCTGCCAGACGTCCCACCAGAGGAGGAAACAGGTTTCCCCTGGGGGGAGTGAGGTCCAGGTCTGGGTGGTCCCAGGGTGGCCAACTGGCTCTCTTCTGCCCTCAGAGGTGGCCCCAGGGATCTGTGTGCTGGGAACAAAATGGGGACCCGGGTGGGAAGCTGAGACTGGTCTCTACATGCACACACACATGCACACACACGTGTACCCAGTCGCACACACATGTGCACACATGCCCACTCACACAGGCACACACACGTGCGTACCCAGTCGCTCTCTCACACTCACACATGTTCACATGCACACACACACACACACACACAGGCACCCAGTCGCACTCTCACATGCACACATGCCGATAGCCTTTCCCAGTGGACGGGTCTGGGGTGGCTCTGGCTTGCACGGGCACCCCATCCCGGGAGGTGGATCTGCACCCTGGGAAAGGCGCACACAGCACACCGGCTCTTGAATCCCACCCAGAGGAAGGCTCGGCCCTGCCCACCCTGGGGTAGGCGGGGAGCTGGGTGGCCCTGGACTAACGCCCCCTCCCCCGTCTCTTTCAGCTATGTCTGGGCTGGTAGTCCCACCAATGTGAGGCCACCTGTGTTGACCTGCCATGGCACCAGGCACGCGAAGACGGGCTTCGGGGACATGCCTAGGACATTCAGACATGCGGGATGGACAGTGTCCCAAACTCAGCAGCAATCTCGATGCCACAAGAGACTTTGTTTAAAGATTTTATTTAAAGTGCTCCCCACCAACCTGCGGACAGACCGACTGCTTCACGAACAATTCCATTTTCCTGACTGAACTCCTCTCACGCGCTCATGTTTCCCGGTCCTGGAGAGCGAAGGAGGAGAACCACGCGGCCCTGTTTTGTA
The DNA here is from genome assembly GCA_004026705.1 of Nesogale talazaci. Classification (NCBI taxonomy): domain Eukaryota; kingdom Metazoa; phylum Chordata; class Mammalia; order Afrosoricida; family Tenrecidae; genus Nesogale; species Nesogale talazaci. The sequence goes on along the minus strand of PVJH01002437.1, from coordinate 46,623 downwards.
TAAAGTTTCTGGCTCTGTCTCGTCCAGTACTTGCTATGTGTTGGGGGAAGCGTTGTGAATGCACCATTTTGATTCTCATGAAACACTGAGGAAAAATGCTTCCAGACATTTTTCTGTACTCATACTTAGATTCACAATGGTTGTGTATCTCTATAATGTGAAATATTTTTTTGTGGTGAAAAAGGGGCCAAGGAGGTATATGACCCATCAGACTGGAAAAAAAACACACAAAAACAACAACAAAAAAAAAGAGGATGGTCTTATATGATTAGGAGACCCGGGGACGGCAGGGTGGGAGGGAGGGTTTACCATTGCTTAACTTCATCTTAATGAAATGAGACTTTGTAACTTATTGTAGTTAGAAATTGTACTTTGATATTGAATTCTCTTGCCTTCAACAAGCACACTGACAGAAAAAACAAAACAAAAAACAAAACCAAGCTACTGTCTGTTGGTTAAACTCTTCTCCCACTGCTAGAGCTTTCTGTCAAACAACGTGAACTGCAACATTTTTTCAACTTTTGCTAGCACTGTACACTATTGCATTCGTAGGCTACTGTGAGTCTATGTTTCTGTACCAGAAAATTGTCTTTTGACTTCTAGATCCTCCTGCCCTAATGTGTTTTGTATGTGGTTATAAAATTGTAGACTTTTGTGATTTTGCCAAAGTTGTAGCTAAATATTTATACACTTGTCTTGAATTTTTTTCAGATTCACTTAACTATTTAGAAGAACAGTTTTATTCCTTATGTGCCCTCTAAGGAGTAAAATGGGCTCCATTACTTTCCCATGAGCACTTGCAGTTGCTAAGGAACTTTATTTTGTAACATATCAACTATAAATATTGTATTTATCTTTGAGATTTTGTACATTGCTTTCTTTTTGTTTTTTTCGTTTTTTGCGTTTATCTTCTCGTCTGTACTGGTGTTTGGTCCATCGCCTGGTGTTGTGATGCTGAGAAGCACATCCAGCCAAGAACCGTCTCTTTTTCTTGTTTGGCTGAAAAGAGCCTTTGTCTCCCCATCGCGTTTGTCCTCGGGACGTTCGTTATTGTTTAAAGCCTACATCCTTTCCTTTCCTTTCTTTCTTTCCTTCCTCTTGCCACCCCCCCACCCCCCTTATTTTTTATTTTGAGGAAAGTCAAATCCATTGTTTATTTTTATATTATTTTTTTAAGTTATCTGAACAAATAATTTTGGAAAAAAAAAAAAACTTCGTTGTGTCGTCAGAACAAGACAGTGGCCAGTTCCGGGAGACCCTGCATGTGGATGGGCCTCGAGGGGGGCCACTCCATTGGGGGCTGTGTCCGAGTTTTGTTTTATTTTTGTAGCGTGTAAAAAAGTCGTGTTAGCTGCCACACCCATGACTCTGCCACCTAGCTGAACTGTGTTTATTGGAAACTTTCAGAGGCCTCAAAGTTTAAAATAAAATTCACTTCTGACGTTTTAATTCAAAATGTTTGCCACATTAACTTCTCTGATGCCTTAAAAGTGGACTTCTTTGAAGAACCTTTGTGCTATTTTATTACAGGCTTACACCACAATTATGAATCAATATTTCCTTCAGAGATTGATGGTGTAGAAAAGCATTCAGTCTAAAGCACAGGCCCGATCTCCTTCCCCACTGTTTCTGCTGCGGGCTGCCCCCCTCCCAGTGCTCCCCAGGGTCAGAGGGCCAGCCGGGACCCACTTCACAAGGGTTTGGGTTTTAACTTTTCCTTTGAAACCCTACCTGTTCGTAGCCTGACCCATGGCACTGTCTGTACAGGTGAACCTGGAGCAGCCTCTTCCCACACTGTGCCTGCTGGGGCCAAATCTGCATGGAGGCCAAGAGGGCCCTTGGGGTGGGGGTGGGGGGAGGTCGTTTGTTTTATTTTATTTTCCATTTGCACTAAATGCTTTGAAAACAGAGCACAGGGAGCAGTTTGCAGACTGCAGCAGAAATCAAATTTAAAACGAAAGGAGGGGCTTCTTACAAACTTCTTACCAATGCCAGCCACCACCAATGCCCAATGCACCGAGTGTCCCGGAGGAGAGGCCACACACGACCAGAACATTGCCGGTGGTCAGCGGGCCGGCGATGCCAGCGAGGCTGAGCCTCACGGGAAAGCCTGAGAAGTCACTTTGGAACCAAACCGCCTCCGTTTCATTGTGTATCAGTAAGGGTCTTGATCCAGAAACAGCAGCAGTAATGAACAAGCGCTCACACGTACATGTGAACGGACGTTTGCAAGTTTCTTCATGTCCCGCCCTTGGTTTGTGTTTTAGATTAATCAGTCGACGCCCCCATTGCTTCTTTGTCTCGGAACTGAGCACTTCCCTAAATGGTAGATTTTACTGTTAAAGACCTTACAATAAGATTGTTTTATCTGTACATTTTTTCAGATATTTAACTGTATAAAAATGTTCATTTTACACAATATTTAATTAAAGTATTTCTTGTCTGTGAATTTCACTTCTAGCAATTTTATCTGTTTGAATTCTTAAAGTGACTGATGACACACATACCCCCCCCCCCCCATCATTCAGGATGGGGGTCTGTCTCACGGGCCCACTGTGATGACTGGAGCTTTTTCCGGACACAGGAGGAGAATTACTGGCCCCAGGTCCTCAGCTCTGGCCACTTACCTAAGCTGTCTGAGAAGCTCAGGCAGCAGGTGCCAAGGTGGTTTCCATGGCCCATCCCTGCATAAGCTGCACTTTGGCTCCTGCCTTGCGTGCTCCCCCTTGAGAGAGGGCTCACTTGCTCAGGAGTCCAGGGGCCACACCATTTGTCTGTGGTCTTGACCAGGCCTTGGTAAGCAGCCTTCCTGCCTGGTCTCTGCTCCTGACCTGGAGGGTTGGGCAGGGTGGGACTGGGTGCCCTAGCTGCCTCCGGCTCACCCTCGGGGTGGGGGAGACTCCAGCAGCCGCACCGGTTCCGGAAAACCGACACCTGGTGTCTGGGTTGAGTTGGGCAGCCCTGTTGCTAATGTGCTTTGTCATTGGGGGTCTCCCGAAGGCGGAAACGACACTTTAGCACGCTTGATTTGTTTCCAACACGCACCTGCGTGGCCGTGGAGATGTTACCTGTGGGCAGAGCGTGTTGTTTTCCTACTTACTTACAGCGGTCACCAGAACAGCGAGCTGGTGGGTAAGTTAGCTGAGTCCCGTCACTGTCCGCATGTGCTCGCTCACCACCACCATGCTCTGATGGGCCATCGGCCGAGGCTCCCGACCTGCTCTCAGCCCTGCACGACAGTGGCACCTCCAGTCCGAGTTGCTGCCACCCCGGCTGCACGTGCAATGAGACCCTCTGAGGTGCCAAGACCAGTCCTGTGCGTTCCCACAGCTGCGCCGCCCCCCTCCTCCACTCGTTTTCTCTTCACCAAAAGGCTGCTCGAGCGTGTTTTGGCTTGCAGTTCCAACACATACACACAAGTGTGATCCAAATTAGTCCTCACAAATGTCACCTTAATTACGTATTCTGCTGAGCAAAACAGGAAACAATTATTCAAAACATAAAGAAACTTGTGAATATGTTTTTCCCCCCCTCGTGTCTATGACGAGTGGGTTCCTCGGCAGGCCTGTGCCTTAAAGAGATGGTGGGGGCGGGTGGGGGGAGGGGCCTTGTCCAAGGTCCGCCCTCTCTCCCATCTTCCAAAGAGCAGAGGGACAGGGAGGAGAGGTGTTTCCCTGCCCACCCACAGCTCCTGCCAGGAATGCTCACTCTTTGTGTGTGTGTGTGTGTGTGTATTCACATGGGAAGAATAAGAGCTACCCTATAGGGGACTCCTTCAAGGAGCTCTTGTGCCAAGACTCTGAGCCTCAGGGATGGGGTGAGGGGTGAGGTGGGGTCTTTTCTTGTCTCAAATCCGAAGCGAGAACTGGATTCTCTCAAAATGCATGCCAATTATTGTCAGGCCGCCTTTTAAGGTCTCCCAAGCTTTTAAAGATTATTCAAAGCACTCGAAATGGGCTTCAATCTAATGCTCCGTTTCATTGCATTAAACAGCCTAGTTAATAAAGAATCGATATATTCAAAGGGCAAGGTTATCTTTTGTCTATAAGGGGTGGTGTCAGTAAGCACCTTTTATAGTTCAAATGCTGAGAGAGACCTCCGGAAATCCATACCCATCAGCAGGTCAACAGGCGCAGTAAAGAGTCTCCAGAAAGGGAGCAAAGCCACCTTGCTTTAAAACAACGCCACACCTTATCTCCCTCGCTCCCAGCGCCCAAAGAAGTCCTCAGAAAATGTCAATTCCTCATCAAGACAAGAGCCCCGATGATCTTTCTCACCCGGAGAATACATACAATTAAGAGATGCAGAGAGGCAGCTGGGAGGTGATTTGCGGCCGCCCGCCTCCCCAACCGCCCCGCCTCAGCGATGAGCTCCCCCCCCAGCAGATAATAAGGGTTGTTGATAACTCAAGTGTCAATAAGCCAAAGAGCGACTTTTGAATGAGAGTCCTTGTGCTTCGAGCCAGCCAGGCCGATCCCAGGCCCTGATAACCACGCATCTGCCCACAACATCCCAGGTCGGACTGCACAATTAACACTGCGATTACATCACACAAAGGAGCTGGCTCGCTTTAGACTCTGCGAGACAATCCCCTGTTTTACCCTTCAAGGGTGCCTTTTATGTGGGAATAAGGTTGCTTTTAATGAAATTTAAACTCATCAGAGGAAATAAAAAACCTCCAATCAGATTACAAATTGATTTCTCGGTCATTTGTCACTACCCGGTAGAGTTGAAAGTTTCGCCATTCCTACCCCCGTGCTGGGAGGGATGGACCTGCCAGCACTCACCCACCTGGTCCAGGGACAGGGGCACGCTGTGCTCCTCAGGTGAGTGGAGGGGGCAGGGGGGCAAGGTTCTGATTCTGTAGCCGCCCCCAGGTTCTGGGAACACTGAGCCCGGGGCACAAGTGGGCGTCCAAGAGGTGACCTGGCCCACGTGTATTAGAGGCCAGCATGCTCCACGGGGCTCTCAGGCTGAGCTTCTGGAAGTGGATCTCCTGGCTCTTCTTTCCAGATGCCTCCAGATGGATTCAAACCTTTTGCTGAGCTGCTAAGCGCCTAACCACCCGCACCACCAGCGACCTCTGAGTCATAGCCTGGAGCATCGTCTTTGGCCAAACACCACATGATGACCACATCTGGGCTCCAGTGTCTAGTGGTGGCCAGCAGAGAACCTCTCTCTTTGCTGTCATGGAGTTGGTTTTAAACCCAGCCAGGTACCTGTCCTGTGTCCACCTGCCCACTCTCCTCTAGCTGCTGGACAGACAGAGTGTGGCACCACCAGAATAGCCAGTCCTGCCACGCCAGAGCTTCTGGGCCTAGAGGCAGGCAGGCTACAGAAACATGATGGGCGCCCTAGCCATCCCATCAGAGTCTGGCCGCCGAGCGTCTATCTCCTGGGGTCCTCTGGGGTCCATGGTCAGCACTGGTGCTTCTGGAGGACTGGACAGAGCCGAGCCCCCCACCTTCCTTGTGCAGTTACATGCTGATGGTTTTGCACTGCTGGCCATGTGGACTGATGCCCAGCTTATGCTCTGCACCACCAGGGCTGTCCACTGGGCAGATGAAAAATGAAACCAGAGTGCTACCCATGCACCCCCACAGCGACGGTTCATCTAAAGATGGGAGGTGCCCGATTTGGCCAAGATGGGGCCCCTTTGAACGAGAGTCCTGCAGCCACGAGAATGAGAGAACTTGTCTGGAGCCATCCACCGACGGATGACAGAGGCCTGGGGATACGCCTGGTCTCCGCAACAAAGCACACGCATAAGCGGGGTCTTGGCACTGCGTGCTGACTTACCTTCGTAGATCCACTCTGTTACTTAAAAATATTTATTGAGTTTCTATTTGGAACTCGGGCAGGAGAAAACAGACAAAAACGAATACTGCTCTCGTGGGAGTTATAATCTAATGCGACTTTTATCAGTCTTGTAAAATATCTGCTAATCTGATGGGTGATCATGGTATCTTACTGCTTTAATTTGCGTTTTCCAGGTTCCTGGGAGGGTTGAGCACGGTTTCACATGTTAAAGAGCCATTTGTAACCGGCTGGGAGGCACCCCTGGCCCTGTTTGCCTCTTGGGGTGTTTGTCTCTTTCTCTTCAGGTGGCAGGAGTGCTCCTTTTTCAGATGATTCACTCTCAGTGTTGCTGGCACCAGTGACTATGGCCTTGAAGCCAAAGGCTTTGCTTGTGCCTGCTGCCCTGTGCTCCCCTGACCCTTCAACTAAGGTCCCATGTTTGCCCGTTCGCCCAGGAGGCTGTCCTGTCCACGGCTGGAAAACAATGTTCCTCTCCCTTTCATCCTCATCATGTTGCTATGTCTGCATTCAAAACCTCAGTGCTTTAATTTCACCAGCATTGCATTTTATGCATCCACTGAGAAGGAATTACAGATTATTTTATTCCCCCATCCCACCCTAAATGTAGAACAATTGATTTCCCAAACACATGCTGAATTGCCAGCCGGTCTTTTCCACAGATTAAAAAAAAAAATCTTACCTTTATTCATTTTTCAACTCCTTTCTTGCTTTTCTGCTCCCCAGCGACCTCTTTTGAGAATTCCACACCGGGACCGTTCATCTTTCCAGCCACCTTTTGTTTGTAGTGAGCAGACGATGAACATAAACTCCATGATGGCAGAAGGGGTACCGGTGACAACATGGAGGCCCACAGACCTTCTCTCAGTTCCTTGTCCCCAAATCTACCCCTCTCAGCATCTCTACTTTATTACATAATCTTAGAATCAGTTTGAATGGTACAGAATTTCACTTTAGGGGGGTCTGTTTGACTTTGTGAAGCAGAATCCTGGTGGCAGCATGCTTGTGTGTGTGTGTGTGTGTGTGTGTGTGCGTGTGCGTGTAGGGGTGGGGGGCCTAACTGCACGGCCCACCATTCGAATCCACCATCTATCTGCTCCCAGGGAGAGAGACAAGGCTGTCTGTTCCTATAAAGAGACAGTTCTACCCTGTCCTGCAGGGTCCTGATAACTCAGATTTGACTCAAGGGCCACGAGTTTGGAGTACTGATGTTGCCTTCCTCGTGAGGAGCCCTCTTGGTGTAATGGGTTACGTGTTGGACACAAGATTCACAGTTCGAACCTGCCAGCTGTTCCTGTAGAGATCTACAGCCTTCAGAACCCAAAGAAGCGTCCCTATTCTGTCCCATAGGGTTGATCTGGGTCAGAATTGACTTGATGACAGCGAATTTGGCTTTTGGATGGTTTGGGTAGCAGCGTGCTTCAAAGATTGTAAGTAATAACCCCAATTCTGAAGGCAGGAATGTCATCAGAGCTCAAAGGGTCAACACCTCGTTTCCAGAAAGTTCTCCTGGACAGTGTAAGCCCCACATCCATTTGCAGGGTCCCCACATAGATGAAGTCTCCAGAGAATCCCCTTTGACCTTAGCTGAGAGAAGTCAATAGCCCAATCAGAGAACGTTGTTGCAGATGTCATGGGGTCAGTCCCTCTGCACAATAGTGGGAAGAACTGCCAGGCCCTTCCCCACTGGGGAAGCCTCGGTGCCAACACATTTCCTCGAGGGCCTTCCTCTTTTCCGCCCCTCCACTTTACCAAAGGGACTGGTCTCTCCTGACAATATGTCCCAAGCATGGAAGACCAAGTCCCTTGTCTCTTCCAGCCTTACTTCTTCTAATAGAGATCGTGCTGTCCTTATAACAAGCAGCCCGTGGTACTTTCAATATTCTTTTCCAGCGCCACATCTGATGGCATCGATGCTTCTTGGGTCTTCCTGACTCAGTGTCCAACTTCCACATGCACATGATGCTGTGGAGAAGGCCAGGCCTCGGGCCAGGCACAGAGTAACACACTTGTTCTTCAGTATTCTAAAGAGGCCTCGTGCAGCAAATTTGCCCAAGGCAGTGTGTCTTTGGACCTCTTGGTTGCTGCTTCCATGAGCGTGATTATGGATCCAAGCAAGACAAAACCTGTGACAACTTCAACCTATTCTCCATTTATCACAATGCCACCTATTGGTCCAGTGGTGAGAATTTGGGTCTTCCTTAATCCATGCGGAAGGCTCCAATCCTTGATCTTCATCAGCAGGGGCTTCGAGCCCTCCTCACTCTCAGTAAGCAAGGCTGTGTCATCCACCGAGCGCAGGTTGTTAACAGGCCTTCCTCCAGTCCCGAGGCGGCACTCTTCTTCGTAGACTCCAGCTTCTCGCTTGCCTTGCTCACCACATAGATTGAACATGTGTGGCGAAGGGAGACAACCTTGATGCACCCCTTTCTGCATTTTAAACCACACAGTGTGCCCTTGTTCTGTTCCCTCAACTGCCTCTCGACCCGCTTACAAGTTCTCAATGAGCACAAGGATGGGTTCCAGACACAGATGAAAAAGAGCTTTCTAGTATTCTTGGTTTTGAGCCACGGCCCCCCTGACTAGAGCTCTGATCTCCCTTGCGGCACATGCTCTTCCGAATCCCGTCTGAACTTTTGGCAGTTTCCTGTCAGTGTGCTGCTGTAAAGACAGATGCAGGTAGGTTAAAATGCTATATCTCATCATTTGATTTTCCACCGACCCACGTAAAAGTTTCAGTTAAAAAAAAGAGGAGGGGAAATGGAGGTAGACAGAGTCTCCCATGCCTCGTCTGGGAAGTGGCCTGGTGCCAAGGCAGTTAGATGAAAAGTTAGCCCCTTATTTAATCCCGCTCCCACTCTAAATGTTCTAGTCTTTTTTTTAATATACTTAGCTTTCTGTTTAACTTTGTTATTGTTGATGATGAGTTTAAAAATATATTTTTCTCTATATGAAATCTAGGATAGGTGAATCTACAGAGCTAGTAATTGGATTAATATCTCCTTGGGGGAGGTGGTGTGGGGGAAGGGAAGGGGGATGGGAGAGAGGGCTGATAACGATGAGCAGAAAAATGAAGAAAATGTCCTAAAGTTGACTGCAGCGAAGATGGCACAACCCCTCTTACAATGCTTGCACCATTGAGCTGTACGACATGTGAACTTTATGCCAATTGAGCTATTTTTTAAAAGGAGACCATGCGGAGTCTCAGGGCCGAGATAGGCAGCTGCCAGGAGCTGTATAACCAGGCCACCTGGGTCCCCCTGGCAGGTCCTCTCAGTCAGGGAGGCCCTCTCACAGGGTGGGTCCTCGGGGCAGCAGAGGACCTACCTGTTGCCCACCTGTGCCCACCCTGTCTGGAGCCATCTCATGTGCCCTGACCCTTGCTCTCTGACCCTTACTGACTCAGGGAAGGAGATTGGGGCGTGATGTGTCCCGTTCCCTGTGCCCTGGGGGTCCCTGCCAACCGAAAACCAGGAGAGCTGCCCAACCACACTCCCCCACCTGATCTGCACAGGGTGGGGGACCTGTCAACTGCAGACCCAGTACCCGAGGGAAGGGGTGCAGGGTGGAGCAGGCAGGCATCCTGGCCGCATAGACCTCCCTGGCACCCCACCCCCTTCCCCAGTCCACTGTCCGATCAGCAAGGGGCCTCTTAGTAAGACAGAGAGGTGAAGAATGAAGTGGAACTTGAGTTTGGTCCTGAGCAGAGTCTGTTGAGAAGGCAGTTTTTCACGGGTGGCTAAGGTGTCTCCCGGACCAGAATGAAGCTTCCCAGGAGATGCTCCCGGCCCCAGGCAGGAAGCCATTTGGAAGCACAGAGCCTATGACCCCCGACGGAACGCGTATCTGGCAGAGAAGCTACTCTTGAACCTGTAAATGCCTCTTTTCCTCTCTGGAAGCTGAAGGAGAGCCCAGATGGGGACCGGCGGCACTCTGCTGAAGGGCACGGGGTGGGGCTCCTCCCAGGGGTGCGGGGGTGCGGGGAGCCTCTGGGGGCTCAGGGAGAGACAGAGCAAGAACATGACCTGAGGATGCAAGCTGGGATCACAGGGAAGGCACGATGGCTCTGCGCAGTCACCGGGCAGCGCCGGCCCCCCATGGAGGTCTCCCCGAGCCTGCATAATGGAACCGGCCTCCTCCCTGCTGCTTCCCCCCAGAACTTTCTAATCAGAATGGATCTCGCTGTCAGGAAACAGCGGGGCCATCAGGCGTGATCTGTGGTGGGAAAGCCTGTGGAGCCCTGTGCGGTGATGGGCCTGTGTTCTGTTCTTGGCCCAACAAGAATCAATATTTAAGATTATGCAATGTCCATCCCCGCCTGAAGTAGCTGCCAACCCAAGGACAGGGATGGGTAATTTACAATGCAAGGCACCCATTCTTTTGGAGAGAGGCCTGCCGGAGATCAAGATTTAAGGTCTTCCTCCCAGGCGGGCCTCCTCTCCCAGCCCTAATGCACTGCGCAGCTCACAGGCCATCCATTCTGCTCGGTGGGGATGGAGGTGCCCTGCCGGCCTCTGAGATGTTGCCACTGAGGGGCAGCCCCGAACCTGGTCTTTGACCTCTCTGCCACAAAGCTATGGCATGTGCACCCCAAGCCCAGGGCCCCCCGGCACCCAGGCTTGCACCCACTTGCCCCCCAGCCAGAACAGCTCGTCTTTTGATTGTCGGCTACGAATGGCTCCTCTGCCCCATCGTTCTAATGCAGTATTAAATATTTATACTCCCTCGTCAATAACATCCCATCATGGGCCGGGATGAGCCACAGCCAGGGGCAGGGCCACCCACTCAGGTTAGGGTCCCAGAGCTGGTGACCAGCTAAGGGGTCAGGCCATCTCTGACATCATCAGATCAGGAAGGGGTATGTGTGTGGGTCCTTTGTCTCCATGGTCCCCTCGGGGTAAGGACTCTGCCTGGTGACTTAGCTGACTCTGTGTACCTCAGCACTGTGGGAAACAGGGGGCACACCCTTCCCAGCAGTCTGAACCCCAGAAAAGAAACAAGTTGGAGCATGAGCAATGAGGGCTGGAGGCTCACCCATCCACTCAGCTCCAGGGGAGTGGGGCCACTGTGGTGGCCATAAGGCTGAGTCTTGCGGGGAAGCGCTGGCAGCCATTTCTAGGTTTCTGAGTCCCCCTATCCTCATCTTCTTGCCTTCTTCTTTCCTGAGCTTTGAATCTGCAGGAAATTTCCTCGAAGGACTACAGGTCAGAGTGACCGGGTCCAGGAGGAGGACGAGTATGCTGAGCTGGACCCCCTTACTCCTGTGTTGGGTAGGGGGGCTCAGGTTGCCTGAGCCAGTCCCAGCGTGAGACGGCACTAGCTTCACAGTAGGGCCTGCGAGCGAACCCTGGCCAGTGAGGAGGGACAGCTTGATGTCTGTGTGTCCCTGTGGATGAGGTCACTGCAGAGCAGACAGTGGGATCAGGCCGTGGCCACATGGGGGTGGGGTGGAGAGGTCAATCAGTGGACAGGAGGGTCTGGACAGCAGAATGTGTCCCCACCTTATCTTGTCTCCCAAGTGGGGAGAGGACCCTGGCACCAGCTGGTTCCTGCTTCGCTCATTCAGAGACTGATTTCCAAAAGTTCTAGGTTTCCCAACTCCAAGGTGGGGTGGGGGCTGGGGAGGGGTCAAGAGCCACCCACTGCCCTGCCTTCTGGTCAGCCCCCTCTCACAGTGGCCTCACACACTGCTGCCAGGACTGACCGGCTCATCAATCTCCAGAGGAGAGACTGGTGGGCTTGAACTGCTGACCTCGAGAGGAGCAGCCCAAGGCCACAGTGCGGCGGGAACGCCAGACCAGAGATGTCTGCACCATCAAAGGTCAGCCTGGGGCTGGGCAGCCAGAACCAGGTGCACTGTGCTACACGGAGCAGTCTGGAGGGCCAGTTCTCGGGGTCTCCCCACGGCACGGCAGACCTCCGCCTGACATCACTCAGGGGCGGCGCCTTGGGAGACAGCACGCGATGTCTCCAACACCCTCTAACCGAGACGAACTGACAACGTGATATTGATCAGGATTGAGACAGCGAAGAGGAGCCTTCCTGGGGTGACACGGACCAGTCCAGCCGCCTGGTACCCGGCCTGGGAGGGGGCTCCTGTAACTGCCCCGGTGATGAAGATGAACGTGTATCGATCGGGTTAGTGCCTCTCTCGAGCCCCGAGCTCTTCATGCACTTATGGGTAAGTGCCTGAGACCGAATTGAAGACCAGTCGAGGAGGAGAAGAAGGCGCATCAATCCGAGCAGGCCCCCCCCCCGGGGGGGGGGCTTTGAAGGAAGGGCAGGGGCCCTCTGCTGCACAGCCCACTGCTGCCACCTTGCCCAAGCCTTTGGAAGTCCCCTCATACACTAAAGAGAGGGGTGGGGATAGAACCAAATGCCAGGCGAGGGTCGCTGACAAGCCCTGTGTCACTTATTACCCCCCCGGCCCCCCCACCAAAGCAAAGTCAGCCACAGTGAGGGTGTCTCCTCTGGCCTTGTAGCACAGTGCAGGACAGCTCCCGGGGTGCACAGCTGCCTGGGCCTCCTCTTTCTCTCCAACAGCTGCTGGTGGGCTTGAACCACCTGGCCTAGCTTAGCACCAGGCCGCACCAGGCCTTCTGCTCTGCCAGCTACAGGATCAGGGGGGCCTGGGGACCAACTAGGGAGGGGTGGAGGCTGCAAGATGTATCCTAGGCCCCTTCGCTGTGAGAACATGGACTGTTCCTCACATTGCCCACAGGGGCCTCTCTGCAATGGCAGGACTAGAACTGGCTCTGAAGACAGGGGGGACTTTCACGGGGCTCAAACCCATGAAAGAATGTTGCTCTTGGAAGTGATTCAAGCTCCCAGACATGCTGTGAGGATAAAGCCAGGACTTGTAAGGTGGCCCGCACTGGTTACTCCTCCCCAGAGACCCTGTAGGGTGCTCCCCTTGCCCCCCTGTGTTACACCCTGCTGCAGACCACACCACCGGTGAGATGCACCCCTGCCGTGGCCACAGCTGCCATGACTCCTATGTGGTGAAGGCAGCTGGAACAGAGTGACCCCTGCCCACTGAGCACATACCTGGACCGAGGGGGAGCCTGAGTGAAGGAGCTGGGACGAGCTGGCAGAGCGAGGGGCAGTGACTGTCCCAGGAGGAGCAGCCTGGCGCAGCGGCCAGACAAGACCTGGGCTGGCCACCAAGGGCCATGCAGACAGGACAGGGCTTCCACAGGCTGGAGGGGGTACCCCGAAACACAGGAGCAGCAGCACATGCAGGGGTGCAGCTTAGCTGCATCCAGCTCTGCTGCAGGTGAGGACAGAGGGGAGGGTGGGCTCAGAAGCTCAGCTCTGAGCAGAATTCAGCCGTCGAGAAAGGACCTAGAATGAGAACTTCAGCATAGAGATATTGCTCACCTTCAGTTTCTCCAGACAGGAAGAACATGCGCAGAGAAAGGATTGGCAGGGCCCTGAGATCCTGGGTCCAGTGCTCTTTGTGGCCGACCCTCCTCTCCAGGGAAAGGGCTTCCGGAGCCCCAGGTGGCCAGGTGGCTCTAGGCAGGCAGCCTGATCCACAAGTCCAGAGCATCTCACGACAAGAATGACGGTTGTGGCTTTGGGGACACAGGAAGGAATCCCCAATAGTGGACAGCAGAGGGAGGACAGACAGGTCCAAGGCAGGCCTCCCTGCTTTAGGATCCCTGTGCAGGAAGGAAGCTGGGCTGCCTCAGGGTCGTGCCTCGTGGTGAACACAGGCATGGGAGCTTTGGTGTGAGGGAGCGACTTCTGAACGGGCACCTTGACCACACAGAGTTCCTGAAAGGCAGCTCCATGTGCGCTGCTGCCATCTGTGCACGGGAAGCTCTGTGATCAGAGGGTGCAGGTATTTGGTACATCAGTGCTTTCAAAGGATGTGTCCAAAGTAGGTGGGATCGAGGCTTGTCACCCTCACTTCTTCTTCTTCTTTTCTTTATCATTTTATCAGGGGCTTTTACGGCTCGTATCTCCATCCATCCACCTACCTCCCCACCCATTCCTCTTGCCAAGCACATTTGTACATATGTTTTCATCCTCATTTTCAAAACATTTTCTTTCTACTTGAGCCCTTGGCATTGGCTCTTCATTCCCCTCCCCCTCTCTTCCTCCTTCATGAACCCTTGGTAATTTATAATTTTTATTTTCATGTCTTAGACCAACTGCTGTCTCCTTTCACCCACTTTTCTGCTGTCTGTCCCCCTGGGAAGGAGTCAAATGTAGACCATTGTGACCAGTTCCCTCCTTCTCCCCCACTTCCCCTTTCCCTCCTGGTATCACTACTCTCATTTTTGGTCCTGGGGTGTTTATCTGTCATGGATTCCCTGTGTGGCGAGCTCTTATCTGTACCAGTGTCCATGTTCTGGCTAGCTGGATTTGTCAGGTAGAATTGGGTCAGGACAGTGCGGGGAAAGGAACCATGAAAGAACCGGAGGAAAGTTCTGTTTCCTCAGTGCTAGACTGCACCCTGACTGGCTCATCTCTTCTTTGTGGCCCTCCTGTGAGGGGCCATCCACACTTCTAGGGCACGCTCTGCCTGTCCTTCCTCTGGGCCAGGTCCGTTTGGCCGTCTGACAGGCCTTGGTACTTTTGGTGTTCTTCGCCAGCACCACCCTTCCAATGGGCTCCCAGCTCCCAGACCCATGGCAGGCCATGGAGAGGGCCATGGACAAGGACGTCAGACTTGTCTTGGGACATTGAGGGTAGGGTGAACCTCCGTATGCCCCACCTTGGCTGTCTCAGATGAGGTGGGTAAGTTCCCTGAAATGCAAAACTTTATGACGAATATGGCCTCAACAGAAAATGTAAATAGCCCCATATCACGTTTTGAAATCGCATCAATAACTCAAGGCCTTCCCACCAGGCGAGGCCCTCAGGTGTCAGTGGGAAATTCTACCAAATAGTTGGGCAAGAAAGATCGATCGATTGATCGATCCTAAGCTCTTTCAGAGAAGAGAGGGAAGGGAGAGGGGTGGTGCTCCCCTACCGACCTTAACAAGCCAACCTGAGCCTTGCCTCAAAACCTGACGCCAAGAGAGAGCTAGGTCGCTGTCCCAGCTGGGTGCACGCACACACAGACAGACAGACACACACACACACACACACACACGCACACACAGAAATCCTCCAGAAGAGAGCAGCGAATCGAGTGACTACATAAGCAGTGTGACGAGGAGCGGGTGGGTCCTCTGAGCAGCTGCAAAGCAATCTTTGTCGTTTGCTGCTTGCGTGGCGGCAAAGGGCAGCCACATCCTCATGCCAGCAGAGGAGGAGAAGGCCTTTGGTAAGACTTCACACTCGCTCATTGAAAGAGTCTCCCGCCCTTCATCTAGGGTCAATGCATTGCTCATGCTTGCTTTTCCACACCAACTTCCTGGATGAGCTAAAGGGCATCTGAAGGACACACCCCACACTGGCTGTAGGCCGGAAGGCAAGGGCTCATGTCCCCAAGCTGGGGAGTCAGTCGGTGAGCTTGTCCTCCTGGCCCCCAGGCTGACGGGGCCCCCTGTGGAAGAAGGCTAGAAGCTCCAGGTATCATAAGGGAATTGCCGACCAGCTCTCCATCCACAGGTGACCTGGTTATTCCACGCCATTGCCCAGAGCATTGCTTTTGCAGGCCTGAGAAGCGATGGGGTTCAAGGGCAGACCAATGGAAATAAACAAATTCAAGGTCACGAAAAGCCAGGATGTCTGAGATGCCATCACAGACTAGATGGATGTGCTTCAAGGGGACGTGGGCTTGGCTCCTGACATCGAAGCAGGAGGTTGGGGGACGGATTGGAGGGGTGTGGAGGTAGAGAGGAAGGCGAGGAAATTGAAGGAAGCCCGCAGTTTAGTTAATAAGATTGTCATCTGAGATGCCGGTCAGTCATTTCCGACTCACAGCGCCCTAATGCCCAGCAGAACAAAACCCCTCCAGGCCTCGGCCCATCCTCACAACCGTTCTCACATCTGAGCCAATGGCTGCAGCCCCCGCGCCCACCGTGCTGCCCTCCCCCAGGCACTGACCTCTCCTTTGGACACGTCTGTCCAACGTCCATGAGATGACATCTCAGCGTTCTTCTCAGGAGTATTCTAGCTGCACCTTCCCGCTGTCCCCAAAGTACAGGAGTCCCCAGATCTGCTCATTCTCCTCTCATTCCGGGGCCACTATGCTCTCGTCACCCACATCATCATTCAAGCCTCCATTCTTCTGTCTTCCCTATCCCTCATCCAACGTCCACGAGCGTCTGATGTTAGAGAGTGCGCCTGCAGCTCAGACCAGACCAGACCACGGAGAGGCGGGCGGTACAGAACCAGGCAACCCTTCGCTGCAAGCACAAAAGACTCACGGCCATCACTCAGCCCCAATGTCCACCAAGCACCACCAGATCCCAAGGCATACCCACGTGGGCTCAGAGTAAGTGGGGTCCATTGATGGTGTGCACAAGGGGCTGTGATGGAGCAGCTGAAACAAAACATGGACGGATGGTCAAAAGTCAAACAGATTTACTCATCTCAGCTATCCAGGAGTGGGGAACAGTCAGCCCACAGGCTGTCCAAGGCCCCCAGAATCACCCGCACCAGCCACCAGCACCCAGCGCACCCAAGAGAGGAAGTTCCAGCCATGACATTCCAAATCAGACTCCATGCTGCCCACATCACGTCCATGGCTGGAACCTCCTCTCTTGGGTCCAGCCTTTCTCCCAAAGGGTGGCTGGCGGTTTTAAACAGCCGACCCTGTCGATTGCAGTCCAGTGCATAACCATGGCACCACCCAGGCTCCCAGCTACCATGGTAGGAGGTGAGTGATGAGACACTGGCCAGGATGGCCTGTGAAGGCTGTGCTAACTCTGTGCAGACCGAGCTGTCTGCAGTCCGCCAGTCAGTGCTCACCTCATTCAGAGTGGAAAGGTCCAGGTAGGGAGCCCTGGGACTCGGGCCTTGTGAGTGGAAAGCTGGCGGAATGGTAGAACCCTTCGGAATTCCACACATTTCTATAACGGCAAGCACATCTCCAACCAGCAAACCCATCCCTGGGCCCTGCCCTGTGGAGAATCGAGAAGACCCCCTCCCCAATCCGGGAAGAGCCGCAGTGCCTCCTTGCACAGGCTGAAAACACCCACAGAGGTGTGTCCCTGGGGGGCTGTTAGTCAAGACTCCCTGCATTGGAGTCTATGGGACACAGGGCGAGGCTGTGTGTGTCTGACGGCAACAGAAGCCCCGTCTTTCTCGCTCAGAGCCCCTGGCAGTTTCGAACCGCAGACCATGCAGATTGCATTACAACACTAGGTGTAGTAAAACAGTTTGACTCCCAGGTACAGGTGTAGCCCAGGCGGGCTGTGCCCTGTGGGCAGGTCACTTTTGACCCTTCAAGGATTTCCACAAGGGTCATGCTCCTTGTTCTCCATAGGCCTCAGCCTCACCAAGGGGCAAAGGGCAGCTGCAGGCCCACGCCCCAGTCTCACCTGCCAGGCACTCTCTCTCTCTCAGGGGGTCTGTGTGTGCCCACGTGCAAGGGGGCTGGGGGCGGATTCAGGGGGAGGGGTCAACTGAGTGAGTGGAGGCACAGCAGTGGGGGAGCCTTCTACAGGGGCAGAGTCTGCATCCTGAGAGCGTTGCTGGCTACACCAGGAGGATGTGCCTTTAACACCCACGAAACTGTGTGCTTGCATCTGCAATGTGTGTGGGGAGCAGGGAGCACTCCCTCCAGGTAGCTGTAGAACCCCCCACCCCCCAGATCTCACCTGTTCTGCCCGACTCTCCTCCACTGCCTGCCCCCACTGGATCCCTCTTGTCCTCAGGGTTGGGGTCTTGCCAACTGGCTCTCAGAGGGTCACTTTCCGAGCAGGATGGGTGGGGCCTTGTGGGTCCCTCTGTGTGTACCTCATGCACACTGGCCTGCCCAGAATGGATCACAGCCCCCCCCCCCCCACCTCCCCGTGCTGAGGGTCTCAGCCACAGAACCCACAGTGTTACCAGTACCGTGGAGAGGATGCTTCAACACACAGACTAGGAAGTCCGGCTGCTGGAGTGAGGGTCCCTCGGGGTTGCTGAAGACCATGGACAGTGCCTTGTGGAGGGGCAGCAGAGCTTGGTGAGGACCAGAAGAGGGAGGGGGTCACCGGAGATAGCAGCTCTGGTGGGCGGGCACCTGTGGTCAGAGCCAGCATCTTTCCAAGGCAAGTTTGGTCTCACCTGAAATGCCCCCCATGTCCGTGACTCTCCAGTGGAGGTCTGAGGAGACACACCCAATCCTCCTCAAGGATGATCCCTCTGGAGCTGGTGGGAGGTGAGTTGGGAGGGAAATGACCACACTGGTCTCGCGTGTGACACCTGGGTTATGGCCAGCAGGGACAGCACCCACCCTCCTCCAGGCACAAGTTGTGGTCGACCAGCCACAGCGTGGGTCACTGCTCATGCCACACCCTGCAGATCGGGGAGCATGCTCAGGGCAGGTGCATCCCCTGGGTCTGCTGAGTGTGCCCCAGGGGCCACTGGAGTGACAGAAGCTGGGTTCATGCATGGTGATTGGCAGCCCGACCACCTGGCGTCCCGCTGGGTCCCCCTGCTAGAGGACTCTGGGTCCAGTGGGAGCACTCCTCCTACACCCTCTCAACTCAGCCCCAAGCAGCCCCCAGGCAGTGGCTGGCCGCAGGTGCCCCTGGGCTCTGTGAGCAGGCTGTCATGTTTCTGCTCCTCTCTCCTGCTCCATAAACAGGTCTTTGAGGACGGCTGGCATTCGTCGGGCAGGCAGGAAGCAGCAGGAGGGAAGCAGGAAATATGAGGTTGCTGGGGGGGTATGGTGGAGTAGTGTAGGGAGAAATGCTGGTTGGGGAGCTGACAGCGCGATGAAAGCAGATGTGCACCCATTGTTGGGTAGGCAGTGGGCTTGCTCTATATCACCAGA
The DNA here is from genome assembly GCA_004026705.1 of Nesogale talazaci. Classification (NCBI taxonomy): domain Eukaryota; kingdom Metazoa; phylum Chordata; class Mammalia; order Afrosoricida; family Tenrecidae; genus Nesogale; species Nesogale talazaci. Next base: position 27,920 of record PVJH01002437.1, on the reverse strand, counting down.
GTGAAATCAGGATGGTGAAGTGCTTGGCTCAAGGTGGGGTCCAGATCCGCAGACACAGCCCTGAAGACAGCTGGGGAGCTGGGCTCCTGAAAGGTGGATCTGAAAGCCCATGAAGTCTCTCAGACCCACTTGATGATGGCCAACAAGGACAAACACTTGACTCCCCAACCGTGCCACCCTCCCTGCTAAGTCACGAAAGGGACACACACACACACACACACACACACACACACACATCCCATGAGACGATGCTGGTGCACAGGACACAGTGGAAGTGCCCTGGGGGTTTCTGAGACTGCCACTCTGTGGGAGTGGAAAGTCCCGTCTTTCTCCCTCAGAGCAGCTGGAGGTTTGAACTGCTGACCTTGGGATTGCAGCCGATGTCGCCAGGACAACAGAGATGTGAGTGCTTTGCAAAGCCCAAACCCGACAGTGGATTCCGTTAGCCACATTACCACTATTGTATTAGCAATACTAACATGGCCACGCCTTGGGCTCCCGGCACAGCCACCATCTGGGATCAGTTAGGGCAGTGAGTGCCGTACGTGGGCAAACAGACGGAGGACAGCCCTTGTCACTGAAAAAAGAAAAAGAAGGTGAACTCGATTTACATTGTGCTTGTGCCAGGGCCCCAGGAGGCCTCGGTGTGGCTGTGACGATCAGAGTTCACCAGCTACACAGAGGAGGGAGGGCTCACAGATGTTTTTGGGAGTCAAGAGTCCCGATGACTTGAGGTCCATGCCACCCCAGGCCGGAGGGATCGCCCAAACTCCCCACTCTCCAGCTTCAACCCGCCCCCATCTGTCACCTCGCTGTACTGTGGCGCTCTGTGTGCTGCTGGGAGCAAGCCCACCCATATCTCAAAGGCCGGCATGTCACCCATGGTGGACAGGTGTGTATGGAGCTTCCAGACTCAGATGGACTAGCAGGGTGTGGTCATCTACTTATGAAAGCCGTCAGTGAGTGTCCCCCACCCCCAAACCCCAACTTGGCATAGAGCTGGAGGGGAGCTCCTGAGGTCAGCAACAGAAGACTCAAGCTGCCCAGAGGTGTCATCGTGTGGCCTACAGCATGCAAGGATGAGGCAGCTTTGCCTTCAGAGAGATCGGCATTTGCCACAGCTGCCTGGACAGCCATGGACAGCCACCACCACCACCACATCGCTAGGGATCCCCCTGGGACAGTGGACAGCAGGGAGAATGAGCTGGGGCTCAGACAGACAGTGCATCTCCACCCGGCACAGCTCACAGGGCCACCTGGCAGCTCTGTACCCTTGGCTGGAGCTAGCCAGCCCTTTTCCTGCGCAGAGCAACCCTGAGGACAACAGAACCAAGCACCCTCTGGTGCAGGTCCTCACGGCCACTGTGACACCTGGGCCGGTCCATCTCTGCGGAGATGCTCCACTTTACCAACCACAATGCCCTTGTTCAGGGACTGGGCCTTCCTGGTAACATGAGACCAAGCCTCACCTTTCTCACATCCACGAAAGCTTCCGACTGCCTTCTCGTAGCATAGTCGGCATCTTAATGTTTTTTTTTTGTTTGTTTGTTTTTTTTGCCAATACCACACTTCACGGGCCTTGATGCTTCTTCCAGCACCCTGCCTTGTTGACCGGCTCTCATGGGCCTAGGAGGCTGTCGGCAGCATCACGACTTGGGCAGGGGTGTCCGTGTCCCCAAGCGTACAGCCTTGCTCTTTCCCACACTTCCTGCAGGTTTTCTTCACGCCATTTCTGGTCCGGTTCCTTGACTGCCGCTTCCAAGGGGGTGGCTTGGGAATCCAAGAAAGATGAAATCCTTGACAGCTGCTGTCTTTTCTCCATTCATCATGATGTGACAGAACCCTGATGATCTCATTTGGAGGCGCAATGGAGATGAGGAGCTCACTGGAGGCCAGACACTCTCTCTGCTACACATTCCTGTCAAAAAGCCACATGGAGCGATGCTGATGGAGCCAGAGCCCTGGAGCTAGAGGAGCCACATGGAGCCCCACGCCAGCGCCGAGATGCTTCCACCACCACTGGATCCACAAGAGTTTCCACCCACTGGCCTGGGCTCTTCCTGCATTTGGTGTCATTCCATGTGCTTCATGGATCTGAAGAGGAATTTATAGTCTGATATTGGATACATGGGCTAATATCGAACTCCTGGACTTGATCTGGACTGGGCTGGGATGTTTTCTTAATATATGAGATTACTCTTTACAGTAAAGTACTCTATGACACACATATGAGTGTCTCTGGATTTGTTTCTCTAGTCTACCCAGACTAACACGTATATTAAATTCCAACTAATAATAAATTAAAAATAAAAGACAGAGACACAGAAGAGCAGTTCCACTCATCGGCTCTCTCTGAGTCAGAACTGACCTGGTGGCAGTGACCTCGTGTGAGTACCATGCTGCTGCTCTGTGCCCATGTGTGGGTTCTCTGGTGCTGAGGTGTCATCCGTACCGAAGGCTGCTGACTGGCCTTCATGAGTCCTTTCTTCTTCTTGCTTTCATCTGCAGGGCTACAGATATTATCCTATCACAGATAGCATTTTACTTCAGAATAGATCTTGAAGTGCATATCTTTCACTATCAGGGTGTGGCAGTCATGTGCTTATGTTAATTTTATGATTGAAATGTAGGGGTGGAGTCTGGCCTGTTAATCTGGAGAAAGCCATCGAATAGCCGATGAGGCCTCTATATGGGCATGGCTTTCACCTGAGACTCTTGGGAAATCTCACGATATTTCCCTCATGAAGATGAGAAACTATCTTCCCCAGTTGTTGGGAGTTAGTTTCAGAGGTGATTAATCACAGGCAACACAGAATGGCGGCGTCTGGGAGGCTGGAGTAGCCGGTGGAGAAACCACAAGGCTTTGCCCTGATGGAGCCGGACCTCTGAGGCTGGGGAAGCCACATGGAGGCCTCTTCCAGCAATGAGTTGCTTCTGCTACCACGGGATGCTGTTGATGGAGTCCTGGAAGCGAGGAGCCATGGGGAGACCCCTGTCAGTGCCAGGACTCTGCACCCACTGACGTGTAACTTTGTGAGTCAGAAGGAGACTTTGTGGACTGATTTTGGGCATATGGGTTAATATCGGACTTGTGACTTTGAGCTGGACTGGGCTGGGATGGTTTCTCAGTGTCCTGTTCCTCTTGAATATAAACCTATTCCTTGTATCCATATGCGTGTCTGTGAAATTTGTTCCTCTAGTCTACCCGGACTGACACACAGGGTGTCACCACCCCTCTTCAATTTGTCATTCTTGGCCTCATAGATCACAAACAAGGCAAAAACCTCAAGTTCACTGCCCTTGAGTCAGTTCTGATTCCTCATGACCCTCCAGGACAGGGCAGACGTGTCTCTGTGGGTTTCAGAGACTGCAAATCTTTAGGACTAGAGAGACTCACTCTTCTCCAATTAAGATTGCTCAACCACTTAAAAAGGACCAATGCCAGCCTATCATGGCCCACTGCCCATCGAGAATATCAATTTTCAAGAGTTCCATTTCTGTTTGAGAACTAATTTTCTTTAGATGCCCACTTGGTACCTGCCACGTTCCCATTATCAGAGTGTTTGCGGCTGTTTCTCTTCCTTGTGAGTCATGCCACACCTGCAAGCAGGGGTCCCCACGCCTTGCTCCACCTACGCTGTTGACGTCAGCCGTACTCTGAGGAGGCAGCTCTTGCCAGTGAGATTTGATTGCCGTCCAGCCGGGCGGACTCATCGTGCAGTGTGATAGCAACACCATTTCCCTGCTATTCATAAGTTCTTCCCTGGCCAGTATGTTTCAGAAGCCTTTGCCATCCCCCTCTTCTCAGTCCGTCAGTCTGGATGTTCTGCTGAAATCTGTCCATCACGGGTATCACCCAAACCACTAATGTACAACAGACTGATAGACAGGTGGTGGGTGTTCCCACTCATAAAGCTTGAATCATTTTCCTTTTTTTTTTTTTTGCATGATTTTAAATTTAACTTTATGGAGGTGGGAAATGGAAAGACGCATTTACTGTTAAACTTTTCCATTGTTTTCAGAGTTTAACAATCTAGCTTTAAGATAACCTGGAGGATCCCCCAAAGTGTTTGGTTTTCATGGAATTTGCTCCCAAGCTCTGGCCCTTCTCAAGCTGGGGTTCATGCTGCAGTTTTTCTCACCACGGATGGATTTGGTCTGCTTTAGAACCTCATGCCAGGGGACTACTTGCTTGTGTAGCTGTGTCCTTTTGTAGCTGGCTTCTTTTCTCGGCTTCGTGCCAGGTTCTCCGTTCACTTACTTGTCTTGCCTAAGCAGCATGGAAATATTCTTCAGTATTTCCAGTGTCTGGCTATGCAACCATTGTCTCTCGCTTTTATTTTGGGAAAACCAAATCTGAGTTCTTATGTATGGTATTTTTCAGACCATAAGATGCACCTGACCACAAGACACACCCAGGAAAACAAGAAAAAGATATTCTGAACCAAGCAATACCAGTCCACTGAAATGTTCTGGGGCACCTCATCCTCAGACCAGAAGACGCACCTTTGTCTTCCCCCCACTTTGGGGAGGGAGTGCATCTTATGGTCTGGAAAATATGGTATATAGTTGCTAAAGTCCATGAGCACTGTCCCTTTCCAAGTATGCCTTCATTCATCAACATCGTCTACATTTCCATGTAAACATTTTAAGATCTTGTCAGTTCTTATAAAAAACCTGGGATCATGCTTGGAGTTGCTCTGTAACTTTAGATCAATTTTTGGGAGGGTTGACATCTTCATATTTATTGAAATGTCAATTCATGAACAGGGTACACCTCCCCATTTATTCTTTTCTTGGAAAATTTAAAAGATATTGTGTATAGAGACCTCACACATCATTCATTAAAACTTTTTGTACATATTTTATGCCTTTTGGTGTTATTTAAAATTACATTATGTTCCTTTACAGCATTCCATTTCTTTTTAGCTATTTGTTGCTGGTGTATAGAAATAACATTTCTTTTTCTTTTTGTTCTTTTTTAAAATAATTACTAATAATGTTTTTTTTCATTTGCTGATTTTTCATCTGCACATCTTTTTATGACTTTTGTCCGTAATCATTTTTAATAAATAATTTTATTAGGGGCTCATACAGCTCCCATCATGATCAATACATACATTAATTGTATGCAGGCCACATTTGCACATCTGTTACCATCATCACTCCCGAAACATCCTCCCTCCTCTTAGACCCCCAGTACCAGCTCCCCATATTTCCCCTCCCTCCCCACCATGAACCTTTAATAATTTACAAATTGTTATGACTTTTTCATATCATACTCTGTCCGATGTGTCCCTTCACCCACTTCCCTGCTGTCAGTACTCCAGAGAGGTCAAATGTAGATCTCTACAATTGGTTCCCCCTTCCATTCCTCCCTCCCACCACCCTCCTGGTATCACCACACCCACCACTGGTCCTGAAGGGGTCATCTCTCCTGAATTTCTCATGTTTCCAGCTCCAGTGTACATCCCCTGGTCTAGCTGGATTGGTAAGGTAGAATAGAGATCATGATAGTGGGTGGGAGGAAGCATTTGAGAACTAGAGGAAAATTGCATAACTAATTGTTGCCATGTTGTACACCTTGACTGGCTCCTCTCCTATATGCAACCCTTCTGCATGGGAATGTCGCTTCACCTATTGATGGGCTTTTTGGGTCCCCACTCAGTACTCCCCCTCATTTATAATGATACAATTTTTAGTTCTTTGATACCTAACACCAGATCCCTTCAACACCTTGTGGTCACACAGGCTGGTGTGCTTCTTCCCTGTGGGCTTTGTTGCTTCTGAGCTAGATGGCCACTTGTTTACTTTTAAGCCTTTAAGACCCCAGATGCTATCTCTTTTGATAGCCGGGCACCATCAACTTTCTTCACCACATTTGACGCACCTTTGTCTTCCCGCCACTTTGGGGAGGGAGTGCATCTTATGGTCTGGAAAATATGGTATATAGTTGCTAAAGTCCATGAGCACTGTCCCTTTCAAAGTATGCCTTCATTCATCAACATCGTCTACATTTCCATGTAAACATTTTAAGATCTTGTCAGTTCTTATAAAAAACCATTTGCTGTCAGTGATCATATCAGGGAGGTGAACACACAATCCTATTTTTTTAGTTCTTGAATCCTGATAGCTGATCCCTTTGACACCTCGTGATCCCACAAGCTGATTTCTTTTTCTTTATTAGTCTTGTATGTCATGACCTTGTTAAATTTGCCTATATATACATATATATTCTCTTTATTTCTTATTGATGCATCATTAAGGTCTTCTATGTAAACAGCCAAGTCATCTGCAAATAGGATCATTGGGTGTTTCCTTCCATCATCTTTATGACTTGGTATGGCAGTCACACAATTTCATGTCAACTTGATAAAAAAGTATAGAGGTGGAGTCTAGCCTATCAATCAAGTCACAGCCTGATGATGTCTCCTTGTGGGCATGGCCTTCTCCTGAGGATTCTGGGAACTCCTCTCTCTGCCTTTGTCTTCCTGTTGAAGACCCAAACTCAGAAGGCTGGAGGAGCCACGTGCAGACTCGGGCCAGCGCTGAGATGCTTCCACTGCCATTGGATGCACAAACCTTTTCACCCACCAGCCTGTGATCTTCCTGCACGCAGCAGCATGACATGTGCTACGTGAGTCTGAAGAGGAATCTATAGACTAATATCAGACATATAGGCGAATATTGGACTTAGAGACTTGATCTGGACTGGCCTGGGATGTTTTCTCAATATACAATTACTCTTCTATATGAACCTCTTTCCTGTACCTCTATGAATGTCCTGGGATTTGCTTCTCTGGTCAACCCGGTCTAAGACACTTAGCTTTGTTTTTACTTACTTCACTGCACTGCCTACTGTTTCTGGCACGATGCTGAGTAGAGGCAATGAGAACCCGCAGGTCTGTCTTGTTCCCATCTTGGGGGGAGAGGTGCACCTCACAGTTTCACCAGTATGTAAGTATTAGCTCTAGGCTTTAAAAAGGGTGTTCACGTCTGTTTTCATAAGTTGAGAATTATTAGAATGGACGAGTATTGCACTTTATCAAATGTCTTTGGGCACATATTGAGATGATCTTATGACTTTTCTCCTCATTTTGTTAACTTGGTAAATGATATAGATTGGTTCTCAGACATTAAACCAACCTTGCATTTTGGGGATAAACCGTCTCAGTCTTTCCTTGATTTTCTTTGCTAATGTTTTGCTAAAGATGTTCCCGTGTATGTTCATCCAAGATAATGACATATTTTGTTCCCTTCATAATACCTTCGATAGATTTTTATTTCAGGTTGACTAAAAGCAATAGTTCTACAATTCTGTATTTAAATTTTCACCTCATGTGACTGTAGTCCAGATATAGGCAGACAGGATAAAAGGAATATTAATTTGACAAGGTATTACCTTTGCTGATCATGTAAAGAAGATAAGAGAAGAAAGAATGAAGGTGAACAGGGGGCAGTGTCTGGGCGCGAAGCTCAGAGCTGGACAAACACAGCTGTAGGCATCCTCACTTCTGTACTTTTGATGCCTGCTCTCTCACACAACTGTCTCCTGACAGTTTCCTCTTAAAGGGGTTGTAAGTGTGATCCATTTCCCAATTATGGCAGTCACTGAGGCAGTTTTATTTTCTTTAGAATTAAATCTAGAAATCTGCTGAAATGGAGACTGACCAGACAGGAAAGAAGGCATGTGAAAGCCAGCTTAGTCAAGGTCCCGCCCCCCCCCCCGCCCCCCCGAGCAGGTCTCAGGAGCCTCCTCTTCCACATCCCAAGGGAGCACCTTGTCCTTCGTGCTGTGGACTCCTCCACTTGTCACAATCTGCCTGTCCCTTGACACCTGTGGTGTGGGCCTCCAGAGCAAGAGCTGCGGAGCAGGCGCCCCTGTCGTCTGACACGCAGCAGTTGCTAAGGCAACTGCACTCTGAGAGAAGTATGAGAGCAAAACGAACCATGGCCAGAAGTTGGAGTAACTTCCTCCCCCCCCCCCATACATGTCTTTCTGGGATTACAAAGTGGGTGAACTCCAGACACCTGTCCAATGTCTGAGGGGACGGTCAGTCACGAGATCAGTCTCACCACATCCTCTGAGGCTTTGTGTGACCAGGTCTGAGCTAGCAGACTACATCCTTGAATGAGAGGCAGGACCATTCATTCTGGAGGTCAAGGACAGCTTGGGAGAAACCCATTTAGCCAGTCATCCTAAAACACCCTTTTTCTCCCCCTCTTTTTTCATTTTTTAAAAATCATTTTATTGTGGGCTCATACAACTCATTACAATGCATCCACACATCCATTGTATGCAAAGCACACTTATACATTTGTTGTCATCATCATTCTCAAAACATTTTCTTTTATTTAAGCCCTTGGTATTAGCTCCTCATTTTCCCCTCTCTCCCCACACTCTCCTCCCTCATGAACCCTTGATAATTTATAAATCATTATTATTTGGTCATATCATACACTGTCTAATGTCTTTCTTCACCAACTTCCTTGTTGTCCATACCCCAGGGAGGAGGTTATATGTAGATACCTATAATAGGTTCCCCCTTTCTGCTTCACCTTCCCTCCACCCTCCCAGTATCACCACTCTCACCACCAGTCCTGAAGGGATCATCTATCGTGGATTCCCCATGTTTCTGGTCCCCATCTGTACCAGTGTATATTCTCCGGTCTAGCCAGATTTGTAAGGTAGAATTGGGATTATGAAGGACGGAGAAGGGAAGGGAGAATTTAAGAACTCTAGGAAAGTTGCATACTTCATCACTGTATCCTGACTGGCTCATCTCCTCCCTGCAACCCTTCTGTAAGGGGGAGGTCCCACCCTTCCTGATGTGTGCCCACCTTCCTGATATGATCACTGAAGACAAATGGGTTCATAAGCAAATGTGGTGAAGAAAGCTGATGGTGCCTGGCTATCAAAACATAGCATGTGGGGTCTTAGAGCTTGAAGGTAAAAAGTGGCCATCTAGCTGAGAAGCAAGAAAGTCCACATGGAGGAAGGACACCAGCCTGTCTATCCAGGAGATGTCGAAGGGATCAGGTATCAGGCACCAAAGAACTAAACATTATTTCATTATAAATGGGGAATATAGGTTGGGGACCCAAAGCCCCTGTGTAGGTGAAGTGACATTCTAAAACACTCTATTCCAAGTCTGGACCAGATGTCCAGGCCTGCCAGGTGTCAGATTCTCAGTAACTATCATGCTGGACCCCAATTCCACCCCCACCCCCTTACAATACCTTCAGAGCATCCGCCGAAGTGTCAAATTACACAACGGACCTACCTTACAATCTCTGGTAGAATACAACCTCCTGGGGGACAGGCAAGAGAGCTGGTGGCTCCGTGGGGTGAGTGCTGGGCTGACAACCCCAAAACGGGCAGTTCAAACCCACCCAGATCCTGCTGCGATGTTCCTCGGGAGAAAGATATGGTTGCTAGCCCCCAGAGTCATACTCTCTCCTAGAGGGCCTTGAAGGATGGAAAGAGTGGGACAGGCGCTTCATCTGCCCTGTGCTAAGTCACATTCCTCGAGCCATAGCAGTGAGGACCCTTGGCAGGCTTTCACGTATTTGTTGGGAAACCAACAAATGAATTCATCACCACAGTTGATGACTTTCACGTGCTACAGGCTGAGGTGCTCTGCCAGATGGGGCCAGTTCTGGTCTCTTGGGTTTGGCTTTCGGATCGGTCGGCAGGAAGCCCCAGAATCTCACCCTCTGAAGTCCTGCTTCCGCTCTCATCACAGCTGGACCCCAGAGGTGACAGCAGGTTTGAAACGAGCCTCGGCTTCCCAGCTGCCAAGTGGCTGCAGTTGCCCTGACCTGGCAGGGCCTTTGGGGCACTCCCAGGGAGGAGAAGACCTGGGTTAAGGTGACGGTAGCATTCGGTGTGAGCAAGAGGGGCAGTTATGCCTTTAAATGGGAGGGAGAGACCTTGTTCATGGGGATGATGCCGGTCCAAGGTGGCCTGTGTCAGTGTGAGGCGTTTGCTGTCACTGAGGTCGTATGCTTGTCCCTCCGGACTATTCCCTTTTGGGACTGGATAATTACTATTAAGAGTGAATTTTGAGACATTGCTTATTAATCTGTGCAAAGGGAAAGGCAATAGAGCAACTACACAAAGATGACTGCTATTGGCGCTGTTAGCTAGTCCTCGGCTGCTTTGCACGAGCGGGTTTGCACTGGGAGTGAAGACAGAGGCCACCCGTCATTTCCAACACCCCCCGTCTCTTTCGTCCCTGGGTTAACAGGAGAACACAGGCGTGCATCGTTATTTATTATAGACGGTGAGGGGCTACGGCTGTGTGTCCCTGGCTGGCTGGCTGGCTAAGATGACGGCCGCTGCCAGGCGGAGGATCGATGTGACTGAACTGCACGGGGATCGGTGCACTTTCCAGCCCGCTCGGTTTGACCGGGGGCTTTTCATGGACCTGAGCTGAGCTCAGAGGGGACTCACCTGGGGGCAAAAGCTCTCTTTTGACACCTTTGACACCTGTTCTCGTTTGATTATTCGTATTACTATTTTTGGTTTTCTTTTCAATTAGCTAGCACTTTCTGCTTTATTTGGCTACTCGCTGGTCTGTGTGTGCGTTTTGCGTGTTCCTCTGTCTATGAACTGCAGGACAGGGAGGTGGATAGAGACAGTCACTGGACTAATTATTTCTTAGGGGTATGGCAGGGACAGCCAGGGCAGTGGGGAGCTAGTGATACTGAGTGCAAGGAAGAAGTGAATATTCTACAATCACCACAGTGAGAGATTGTGCAACTCTTCATCTGTTTAAACCACTGTGCTGTATGATAGGTGAGTTTTATGTCCACAAAACTACTAAGCTAAAAAAAGATTGCACAGCTTCCCCCCCCCCACACACACACACCAAAAGGGGGTCCACCTTCCTTCTTTATGTGAATGTAACGTCATTTCTTCATCTCTCCATGGGCATTCTGGTCTCTGCTCGGCCTTAACTCTTCAGATGAGTGCTGCAGTTTTTACCCACCCAGTGGCAAGCTGCCCTATTTCAGAGAGGTGGTCAAAAATGTTGCTTCTCCTTTTGGAGTAGCTGTTGACTGTGGCGAATGTACTCAGGCATGATGTGTGTTAGCCCTTTGAAGACACAAGTCTTGGCGACCCCACTCTCTGGCCTGGCTCGTGGGTGAGCGAGTTCCCTTCGAGTCCTGACCCTGGTCCTCGGAATTGAATGTGACTTTGTAAGGAGAGCAATTGCGTGGGCTCCCCAGAAACGGAAGGCGCCTGGTGGAGGGGAAGGTGGTGTGGAGGTGGAGGGCTGGCGGCTTTTAAATTTGCATCTTGGCCTAAATCTCTCTGCTGATTTCCCATCTGCCAATATTTCCCATCCGCTAAATACCTGCTACGGGGAGAGGGGAAATCTCGGCGGCCTCCCCAGTGTGCAACCTCCGTGTCCCCTTCACGTGAACTTGCAAATAGTACCACGGTGCTTGTTGCATGCACAGCCACACACAGACACACCACACGCGTATGTACACGCCCTCCAGCTCAGAATCATTAACCCCCGTGCCGCATCTCTCCCAAAGGCCACACTGGCGTGGTCCTCGGTCTCCATGGAGCTAGAAGTCTCTGGGTCCCCAGGCCAGCCTTAGGAAAGACGGGGTGATTGTCCCCAAGTGCCCCAGCCCTGGGGGCAAGAAGACATGGGGCAGCTGCAGAAGAAAGCCAAGGGCATGGTGGGGGGTGGGGTGGGGGAGCGCGAGGGTCCACCGTGTGCTGAGATCTGCCTGGTGAGACCTCTGGTCCCCAGTGAGAAGTCAAGGGGAGCCCAGCCCAGGCCTTCAGCTCCATCCGGGCTCCTCCTGAGGGACCCTGGCTGGGGGGCACGGGAAAGACCATAGCAGGGCACCTGGCCCTGGCTCAGAGGGCAGGTGGTGCAGCGATGTCCCCGTTCCCTGGGGCCCATGCCCATACGCATGCCTGTCTTCCAATGCAGCGCTGCACGGGCCAGCGTGCAGTCTGTGCTGGGGCCACAGCTGCCTCGGAGAGAAGCGAGCTTCTCCTTCTCTAGGAAAACTCAGGGAAGGTAGTGGTCACTCCCTTCCGCTCCCCTCCAGGGTCTGCGGGCCAGCTGGCCCAGGGGCTGGGGAGCTCTCAAATTGCTCTGCGCAGGACCAGCAGACCAGAGCACCGACAGACCCCGGAACAAAGACCCAGGGCCCCGGGGTGTAAGCACGGCGTCTCTGGTTGAAAAGCAAGACCAGCCCGAGATGCCAGCCACTTAGACCCTTGATTGATGGCGGCAAATCATTGTTCTCCGTTTTGCTGGGAGTCCGGCTTCGTGGAAAGCCAGGGATGAATAAAATATACGAGAACACATCAAAATAGAGTGCGCGCACCACCTATGCAAACAGTACAGGAAGAGCACTACCGACGGAGAACAATACAGAGAGGTGGAGGACCAGACCCGCGGCAGCGGAGGCGGTGCGGTGGCTGGGCGACCCCAGTCCGTAGGCACCGGGACGGGGACCAGCCCTGCTGGCCACTGCGCCTCGTGTCCCTTTCGCCGCTGACAATCTTTCATTAGTTTGAGAATCTGACCAGATTAATTCCTGCTGCTTTCTCCTGTGTACACATCGCCGTCACCGGGCTGTCGCCCGCCGGCTCGCCAGGGCCCGGCTCCTCTGAACAGAGTGCAGTGTCAACAAAACCGCCACTGTGACATTTCGCTCGCTCTCAATTACACGTCCGCGGCTCGCTGCCGGGATAAAATACATATTGCGCTCCGGAGCTGGCCGCGGCGGCGAGGTCAGTGGGAACTCATTGTCCCCTTTTTTTTTTTGGCTTCAGAACAAGAGAGTACTGACATCTGGAAGATTCGCTGTAAATAACCCGACCGGGGAGAGGTGCTGGGATGGTCGGGGGAGGAGGGGGGAGAGGGGAGAGAGAGGCAGGGAGAGGTGGGAGTACTGTCTGCAGGCTCCTGCTTCTGGCTTCGGCCCTGATCTGTGTGCATTCTGTCAGCGGTGACCGGCGGCTGGGTACACACTGGACACCTGGTGCTCAGAGGGGGCTCCTCTCGCATATGAGGGAGGTGGGGGGCTCCTGAGCTCTCCCCACCCCGTGAAGACCCTATCTGCTTCTTCAGCCCCAGCCCCCCAGTGTGGCATGAGACGGATTCTCACGTGGTGACAGGGGTATATTATTCTGATCCGGTGTGGGAAAGTCATGGACTTGATGGTTCTGATCAACTCATAGAAACAGATTCAGCTGTGGAGGATTCAGCCTACATGGGAAAATTCTAGAAGCTTTAGGGACCCCTATTGTTGCCAGCTCCATCGTGGGACCCCTGCCCCAACCAGTCAGGGAAAAGCTCTCTTAGCCAAGAATAAGGTTTTCTCAGACATGGAAATCCGCTGGCAGGTGGTGGCTTTGTGCGGCTGACCCAAGGCCAGAAACGGAGGCCAGGCATCCAGGGTGTGACACCCAGGTGTGAGGCTCGGCAAGGCCTTGGGACTCTGTTCCTGCCGTGCCCCACGGTGCTCATGGCAAGACACTGATTCTTGTGACACAGTGCACCTGCATGAGATGTGCTGTTTGTCAGGGTTGCTTTGCAATCCACGCGGTTCCCTCGAGTACTGTGTGAGCTGTGTGCATTATCTGGGTGCAAGAGTGCTACACACACACACACACACACACACATACACACACACGGGCCTCTGTGTGCCCGGGGATCGCTCAAGGGGTGGGAGACAGGCGGCAGCGCCTCCCAAAGCCCCCAGCAGCCCCAGGTCTGAGAGTGTCCAGGTGGGAATTCGTCTCCACACAGAAGTTTGTCCCTTAAGGACAAAGTCCTCCTCAGCTGGTGCGTCTCCCTCAGCTCTGCCCGGGAAGGCGAGCATATGATTCCAATTTGAAATTAAAAGTCATGTCTGAGTAACAGAACGGTGTTCTCATTTCCTAATACCCTGGTTTTTACTACTTTGCATTCAACTGTGAAAAGTCTTTTAAAACTCGGAACAGCAGTAAAACTTGAATGAATTTTTGACCCATTATTGCATAGCGGCGAGCTTTCCAAGTTGGACAGGCTGCCAAGTTCTCCCCACCTAATATTTCCACTTTAATTGTGCCACTTGAGAAATTTACGTGCCTCAAAATATGGCATGAATCTTAGGCTTATTGCAGTATCATTAGCAGCAACATTTAAGCAACATCTGTGTGCTATAGAACTAATTGAAGAAGCACAAGTGGCAGCTGTAAATCCACAGGAAGATAGCACTTTGTACTCAGCACTGCTGAGCTAGCTGCTAACTGTCAGCCTGTTCCTGCAATCTGCTCCCAGGAACGGGGGGACAGGCACACAATGTCCAAAAAATACAGCTAGCCGGCTAATGACGCCATTAACCACTTTGCTGCACCCATTTGGCTGTTTTTCCAGTTTCCTTGTTGAATTCCATTATAAATTTCGCCATTCCTGTTTTGAAAAAAAAAATCCACACACTGCGCACACGCATGCATGCATGTACACACACACACACACACACACAGGCACTCACGCCTTGCCCGTAGGAGCTGAGGCTGACTTGAAACTCTCCCAGAGCCGGGCAAGGCTCGATTGAGCAGACCGACTGGAGAACTGACCGTATTTTGGAAGGGATGGGGGCTGCAGGGCTCCTTAATCACGCCGTGCCTCGCACCCCCAATCTTTTTGATTGCTTAACATTTCTTATCACCCGTTTCCACGGGAGAGGGACAGGCATGGAAATCAACAAACAGTTCTTGAAGCCCTAGTCGTGTCGATGTCTAAAGCACGGGCCTTTTCAGCAGCGGGACACACCATTTTCAGTCAGCCATAGGAGGCAGCAGCCACGCTTTATTATTGGCGGGGGAGGGGGGGAGCTGGAGGAGTTTCCGAGGGTCTGCGGGGGGTCTGTGGTCACTTGCAGGGACAGCATGGCTGGCTGGACCTGCAGGGCCCACGCCGGCAGGCCTGCCTTCTTTCTTAGAGAATGCACAGAGCCGAGCCAGCGAGGTCTGGAGGGAGGCATTTCCTGCAGCCCCTTTGTGCGTGCGGGAGGAGTGAGGGCTGTGGAGCCACTGCCTGGATCTAGACTGCTTCCGGGAAAGCAAACTGGTCCCTAGGAGCCCTTGGAAGGCTGGGGGAAGTCAGCCCATCTCGTTTTTTCCGCCAGAGCTGCCCATGGACGGAGGTTTCCCTGGGGGTGCCGTGAGGCCTCTAGAGTGTAGGAGACGCACAAAAGAAGACCCTTTCAGTTCACAGTGTGTTTACCAGCAACCTGGCTTCATTAGAAAAGGGGCACGTCCTCCCCGCTGCCATGTGACACGCCGTTAACTGTCGACATTTGTCGTCTTAATGCGCCAGGACTCAGGGAGCCCACTGATAAGGAGGACCTGTTTGGAATCCGCTGACCTCCACGCTCGGGGTCCACGCCACCTCCCAGTATTGAAAATCAATAGCTACGTGGCTGCCGGAAGGTCGGAGGTCCCAGAATTAACTTCCTGTACGAAATTACAGCCTTGTTTCTGGGTTTATTTTCCAACAATGATACATTTTAAGGGCGCCTGGTTAGGAACCACTTACCAGACGCAGAGCCTCAAACACAATCCCCGGCTAACAGATGCCGCCTGTCCCCCAGCTCAGAGCTCAGCCGGGTGGGAGGGGGGAGGGAGCGGGTGGCTGGCTGGGGCTGTGACACCTCTCTCTTTTTCCTTTCTCTTCTAAGGAGCTGTGGTGGCATCGTCATCACAGGTTGGTCAGTAGTTGGAAACCACCAGTTTCTCCTCGGGAGAAAGACCGGGCTTCCCTGTAAGAATGAACAGTCTCAGAACCCCCCAGGGGCCGCCCTACCCTGTCCTGTAGGGTTGCTGTGAGTCCGTGATAGAGAGAAGTGTGGGGGTTGGTGGGAGTGGGGAGTGCGGTGGGGGTGGGAAGAGGAGAGACTAGGAGAGAAGAGGAGTGAGTTAAGGTCTCAGAAACTCACAGGGGCAATTCTGCCCTTTCCTGTAGGATCGCTGAAAAAGCAGAGCAAAAGAAAACAAAAACAACCCTGAGAGCTCAAAGATATTGACACTCATTTATGCCAAGGGCCAGGCTGGGCACCCCACCCACACGAGACACGTGCAGCAGGCAGAGGGTCAGGGACCAGGGTTTGCTTATGTCACCAGGAAGTGGGGAGTGTGGGTGGGGGTACCAGAAGCACTGGATTTCTGTGTGGAGGACAGATGCCATAGGGAGGAGCATTGGGGCCAGCTGCACATCATGACAGATGGGATGGACTTTCTAAGATGTATAAGGGGGAAGAACAGGCCGGCCAATGTTGGCACACACATAACGTGCATCCTGTGCATTGACACAGATCCTGGTAGGTATACACATGTGTACACATATATGCATATACGTAGTATCTATATATACACACATATATGAGGGGGTACCCAAAGCAATCCAGAATTTTTATTTTTCAAAGTTGTGCTAATTTTTTTCCTTTCTGTATTCATTTTTTTTTTTTTTTTACAAAACAGCCTTATCACACTCAGAGTGCTCTCTGTGATAATACAGTTGTCAAATCTGCAATTCCATTCTTGGAAACAGCTTTCAGACTCATCTGTTTGGACAACTGATAGCATCTCCCTCATTTTGTCTTCTTCACCTCTTCCGTATCATCACATCGCTGTCCTTCCATGTCTCTCTTCACTTTCAAAACCAAAAAGAAGTCGCATGGGGCGAGGTCAGGTAAGGAGTATGGAGCACAAGAGGCATGCTGTATTTTTCCCAAAACTGGCACACGGACATGGCGGCATGAGCAGCACTGTTGTGGTGGCAAAGCCAGGCTCCCGACTGCCACAAACCAGGTTTTTTTTTTTTTTTTTTTTATGTCACATGCTGTTATGCAATCTTTTCAGAACCTCTAAATTAGAAATCCAGATTAACAGTCTGACCTGATGGAACAAACTCCAAATGTACCACAAGTGGACACTTTCATCCATGCAGGAAGTTGATGGACATCCAGAACCATGTTTGTCATCAAATATTTCACCTTTTTTGAAATGAGAAAAGCACTTCTACACTTGAGTTTTCCCCTTCTTGCTGTCCTTGTAAACTGTGTTCCATACTACAAGTTTCTGAGGCACTTTTCCTGAGCAGAAAACAAAATTTCACAGCTGCATGCAGCTCTCTTAAATTGGCCATCACAAAGAGCAAGTTTTGAGCAAAGCTGCTTTTTCATAAAAATTCACTGTAATCAGAGAGAACCTTCCCGGGTGATGCCACTGGATGCACTAACTCAGTGAATTGCCCCATGCTGGTCTAGCAGGGGTAAAATTCAGACTATGAAATCTCTGCTCTGCCCAGCACACTTCTGGGCTTTATTTGGGGGGCACCCCCTTGTATATAGTGGGGTAGTGGTTACACACTGGGCTGCTAACCACAAGGTCAGCAGTTTGAAACCCGCAGCTGCTCCACGGGAGAAAGAGAAGACTCTACTCCCATAAAGAGCTACAGTATAGGTGGGAATGCAGGGGGGCAGCTGCGCCCTGCTCCTTGAGATCCCAGGAGTCGGAATCCAGTCCATGCACTGGGGCTTGGTTTGGGGTATATTTGCACTCATCAAAGATGCTCGTCAATGTTTAACGACAGAGAAAGGACACGGTTCCACAGCAGGGCAGAAGACTGAGAAAGCAACGATGCTGACCTGCCGGGACTTCTCTCCTGCCTGCCTGCGCGGAGGCTGGGGTAGCCTCCATCCTCACCGCCTTCCTGACCATGCTCAGCTGTCCCCTGGCTGCAGGCCGATGGAGTGCTGGACAAACCAACCCCAGCCCTCGGCCGTCTGGTTGGTTCCCACTGCAAACAACCCTGCAGGACAGAGCAGCAGCGCCCCGTGGGCTGTCCATGGCCGTCAGCAGCAAGTGTCTTCCTCCCACGGAGCAGCTGCTGGTCTCTGAACACCAGCCTCGGGAACAGCAGCCAAGCGCTTTAACCCCAGCACCACCAGCTTCCTGGACAAACAGATCTGAGCAGACTTGTAGAGACACTGAGCCCAGATCTCAGCCGGCCTCATCCTGGCCTTGGGCACAGGGATGACAGCGCCCATCTCGACAGCAGCCCTGGGGGGGCCTTTCCTTGGGCCATAATTCTGCCATCGGCTCAGCCTTTCCCACCTGTGGACTCTCAGGGGTGGGCCACGCACCCTGGTGGTGGTGGGTGCCGTCCACTCCCTCTGACCCGACCCTGTTGGCCAGAGCAGGCCTGCCCCTCTGGGCTCCCAGGCCGCAAGTCCTTGAGGATGCAAACTCGCCTTTCCCACCGTGGGACTCCCTTCTGCTCCTCGGCCTGACACTTACCCCCAGTGCCCCCAGACTTCCCTGCAGGGTGGAGCTTTTCAGTCATGAATCCTCCTGGTGGGGCAACCAGACTCATTTGGCCACTCCCTAAAAGGTCAGGGGTCAAGTTCATCCTCAACCACTGACACCGCCCCTCCCCACTTTCCGGAACACAGATCCCCTCTGATGCTCTGGGGCCTCCCGAGGCTGGCTTTGACCCATTCTAGACATGTTCTCAGGAAACGTGGGCATCTCCTGTGCTGGTCTACACTAGAACTCACGCAGGCCTGTGCTCCGTGACTACCTGCAGCGTGGACACGGCACCGAGCTGCCCACTCCGGGACCTCTCCTGGCTGTTAGCAGGCTACCTGTGCGGCTGTGGAGAGAGGGCGGGTGAGTTTCAGGGCTCGGCTGTCAGGGGAACCTTGCCTGTGCCGCTAACACGGCCTCCTCAGGAAAGCCTGAACCAGGACGCCGTAAAGGGCAGAGTGGCAGGTACAAGCTCCTGAGCATTCCCTGCCTGGCCCGGAAACACGCATCTTGATCAGGGCAGCAAGCGCTGCTGGCTGTTTTCCCTGACGAGGCAGGCTTGCTGGGCGTCTGCACTTGCGACTGGGTGGTGATGTGCGGGGTCGGGGGGTGGGGTGGGGGGTGTTTCCCTTAGATGATTCCCAGGGGCTTCCTCTCTTGGCTTTGGTGGCCACCCCACCCCACTCCACCAGCCAAGGGCAGGGCGAGGGGGGGTGGGGTGCTCACCCGATTACGGAGGACATGAGGAACCTGAACCGCATTGCGGGCGGCTCGGGGAACAATTCCATCTCCAGGGCCAGCAAGCTCCTGGGGAGGGAGGGCAGCTGGGAGACCCGTCTCTTGGACTTTGGACATGTTGTCAGGAAGGACCCGTCTTTGGAGGATAATGTCAAGCTCAGTGAGGAAGGGGGCAGGGGCTGTAGTGAGGAAGACCCTCAGGGAGCTGGGAGGACCCAGTGGTTGCACAATGGGCGAAGGAGGAGGGTGACGCGGCTGGCCGGCAAGGAGCGGGAGCTGGATCGATGGTACTTTGCGGTGGCCAAAGTGAGGGGCTGGGTGTGCTTCCACTGTGACGGCCACGTCAGGGACAGTCCAGGATGAGCTTGGAGGAAACCAGGGCCGTGCCTCTCTCCCTCTAGTCCTGCCTGAAAACCTTGGTCCCCATGAGACCTCTTAGGCTCATTGCTAAGGGATTCTTTAAGGCCGGCTGGAGGATAGCAGGCCTGTGGGTCGCACGAGACTGGGAAAGGAGCCACAGCAGCTAACGTCACACATCTGTCTCTCTAGCGAGTGATATCACGACTATCCAAGGGCCCCTGGCAGAAGCAAGGTCCCCAGCCCTGCTGTCCAGTCCATCCCAGAGATGTCCTATAGGTGGAATCCAGAACTGGGACCCCTCTTGTCCTCTGCATCTTCCCCTCAGCCATGTGGTCAGTATCCCTCCACCAGTCTGCACCAGACAGCCTTTCCCCACGCACTGCTTGTCCATCTATTGGTGGATGGGACGAGGGCTGTGTCCTGGCCGTTGTGGGTTCTGGTGCGCTGTGGACCGGCGTGCAGACCAGCACACACCAGGTCTCTCTCCTCGGATCACACCCAGCATGGGCTGCGCGCTCTCACTGCCGCATGGCATTTTGCTGTGAATGCGTGCTGCTGCACTCGAGTCTGCCCCATCATGAACATGTTTGTGTGTGTGGGGGTGGGGGTGCCCATGCTTGGGATTATACAGTGGTGCTCGGGTGGAAGGTCACAGAGAATGCACAGCCTGCACCCACAAGTTGTCCACACCTAGTTTCCCTCCAGCACCCTGCCCTGGGGGACCAAGCCTGCTTTCAGACACTCTTGACCACAGCTTGCCTGCGCTGTCTCCCAACACTGGGGGACCCCCTCCATGAGACTAGACCCCTTGGTCCTCAGCTTGCACTGATGCACGTGGGCCGCTCTCCACTTGGTGCCAGAGTGTTCTGGAACAGGGCCTCACTTCCCCAGGAGACCCGTATAGACTGGGATGTGAAGACCGGGGCTCACGGCCTGGTTTCGGGGGTGTTAGGTGCCATATGATGGAACCGGAGGTACTTATAAAGAATTAAGAACACTCCCTTCTATCTGTGATATCTTTCTACACTAAATACCTCATGGAGACCAGGACTCCCCCTCCTGCCCCTGCTTGATCATTTAAGCTTCATTCAATATGGACACCTTGACTGGATCACCACCAAGGCCCATAGCGGCCCGACAACTGGGCAGATGGAGCCAGGCTCCCCCCTGTGCCGCCTTGATGGCAGGGAATAATGACCTCCTGTCTTTCTGACTTCAGGGGAGCCCCGGTGGTGAAATGGCAATCCACTGAGCTGCTCACTGCACAGTCAGTGGTTCTACACCACCAGCCGCTCCTTGGGAGAAAGATGAGGCCCTCTCCTTCTGTAAAGAGTCACAGTCTCAGGAACTCCCAGGAGTAGTGCAACCCTGCCCTCCATGGTGACTGTGAGTTTTGATGTCATGAATTTGAACAAAGACAAAATGGGTGCATAAACAAACATGGGGAAGAAGGGTGCTGGTGCCCGGCTATGAGAAGATGCCACGTCCAAGGTCTTAAAGACTTGAGGTTAAGTGAGTGGTGGAGAAGCAACAAAGACCTGGCTAGTCTTGAGCACAGATGTGCTCTCAGGGGCCCGGCTGGACTGGGAGGGAGCTAAGTCCCCTCAGTCCTCCGGGTGACACGTGGGTCTTCACCGAGGTCTTCTGCAGCGTCTGCTGTATGCCCTTTTACTCTGCTGCGCCCAATGATTTGGCTGTGGGTCCCAGCAACAGGGAATCCTGGAGTAAGATAGTTTTGTGTATGGCATATTCCAATGAAATCTCCTATTTGGACCAGTGTTCCGCTACACAGAAGCTGCTGGCAGTCTGCAGAGCCCCCTCCCTGTAGGCAGCGATGCCATGTTGAGGAAATGTTGACACTCTGCCTGCCGACTGGGAATGTGGGTGCAACTCTAGGCTGACCCTGAGGGCATTGCTTGGGGCTGGGATGTAGTCTCTGGGTACCCAGGATGGATGCCATCATCAGTGGTAGCAGGCAAGGCTGTCCCACCTCAGAGACCAATGCCATCCGCAGCAGACCGAGTGCTCCTGCCTATAAAAGGCACTGAACAGAAACAGGACCAGCAGCCCCGTCTCAGGGCACCCAGCCAAAGTGTTTGTGGCCAAGGCCCCAGGCCCAAGACTGAGGTCTTTCTGCATGCAGACCCAGATGCATGTGCCAGTCCCCCTCCAGCTCCCCCACCCCCCTGCCTCTAGGGCTGGTGGACTCAGATGCACAGGGCCCCACAGCTCCCATCAGTAGGCTCCCGCTCAGCCCCAAACCCTTGTTGACCCCAGACCCTGTAACTGGATGATCTCAAAGCTGGAGAAAAATTCCACACAGTACTGTGCACCCTCAGAAGAAAGCATCAAGCACTGGAGCTCCTCCCCTCAGCAACCAAGCCCCACCCCCTTGTCAACAGTGCCGCACTGAGTTGGTGGGATGTGCTCAGGCACAAGGGTGCAAGGGGGACCAATGCATCCTGAGCTTTGGGCCTGCAAACCTCAGCACAGAGGCCACAGGATGTCCCCTCTGGTCCCTCAGCCTCTTGGTGCCCCTGCCTGGGGTCAGGAGCGGGGGCTGAGATGGGAGCGCGTGACTCTGCTGTAGCTGGTGGTCCAGGCAGTGCCCACGCGGGGTGGGGAGCTGATCTATGCACAGAATTTAGAGAATCTATGCACTTAGAGAATTTGAACTCAAGTCTGGGGGAGTTCAAAGTTTCCATTTCCAAATACCTCACTCCCCCCACCCTCCTCACCCCTTTGGGGGGAGGGGATAGAGGCCTCCTGAAGCTTCTGCTTGTCCTGAGACACATCAGCTGTTCGAATGCAGCTCCAGCTACACACAGATCCCCCCCGGTTCCCGCTGTATTCCGGGTCCCTCCTGGGGACCACAGCCACCAGCAGAGCAGGAACACAGCCTCTTACAAGGTCCCGCACTGCTGGGGGGTGGCCAGAGAGCCTCCAGGTGGGTCGTCCCTTATGTAAGTCAGCAAGTATGATGCCTAAAAGGGGGACATAGAAAGCGGGTTCCACTAAGGGAAAGTGGGACTGCAGAGTGCTGGGTGCCCATGTGAGGGGCAGGGCTCATGGGGCCTGGGCATGTGGACAGGAAGAGGTGTGTCCGGGAAGCACGTGGGGGTGCAGGTGGTGGGTGGCCATCCTGTGTGAGAGACCAGGTCCTGAGCGTGAGGCAGCGGCAGGGGGAATGCTGGGTACAGGCGTGTGCACGCAGATGGGTGCAGGTGTGAGGTGTGTCTGTGTGGAAGAGCAAGGGAAGAACAGGGCCCTGTGGGTGTGAGAGACAGCGGTTGAGCAGGGGAGTGTGTGGGTGTGAGTGGGGATGAGTGTGCGGGGGGACTTAGAACAGTTCTCCCCCCACCTTGGGTCACTGTTGCCCATGTTTGTGGAGCACATGGGTGCGGATGAAAATGGACGCAGGTGTGTGTGTGTGTGTGAGTGAAGAGGACCCTACAGATGTGAGGCGACGTCAGAGGAGCCCCTGCTTGGGAGTGGAGATGGGCATGCTGCAAAGACCAGTGGCCTCCATGGGTCTTGCTCCCCCCCCCTCCCCCGCCCCCGCTGGACTGTAGCATCTTCAGCGAGAAACATACAGCACGGCCATGCTCACTCAGACACAGTGACCTCTGTTCTCGGGAATTGCCCCGATTCTCTTTCCCCTTCCCCTCTTTTCCCTGCAGCCTTTAAAAACCATCTTATTGATGTGTGGTCAAGGACGTCACACCCGGCCATGCCATGGACTAATTTTCTATGGACAGTTTAGGGACTGTTCCCCACAGTGTACCACTGTCACCCCACCCATTTCCCAAAGCCCCCCCCCCCCCCAATGGAAACCCAGCACCCTGCCCACCTGGTCTGGATGCTCTCAGAGGTCTGCCCTCCCTGAGGGCAAGGGCTGGGGCTATAGGACATCTGTCTCATTGTTCCTCACTCGGGTCACTCAGCTTCCTGTTCTCTCCATCAGCCCGGACAGCAGCTGTACCAGGGCCTCCCTCTTTCCGTCCGAGCAATGTTCCATCACATCCTCCCCGACCACGCCAGGGCATCAGGCTTTTGGTCAGCTGAAAAGCAGAGCTGAGAGCCGCTCTCAGATGCCAGGGAGCGGTGGCCCAGTGGGTGACCCCCTGCACCCCCCTAAACGTGCCTCCTTCACTGTCCCCGCCCCCCTGTGTGGGGCGGCCCAGGTCCCACGGAGGCAGCTGTGAGTTAGGAGTTTGTCGGAGCTGCAGAACGTCCCTCTTTATTTTTTATTGTCCATTCTTTGCAAAGGCTCCAGCAACATGCGTGCCCGCTTACTGTACAGGATCGATCTTCATTACTGTCCGGGTGGAATTTTTCCTGGTGGCTTTTTTCAATGGAAACACGTTAATGAGAGACTGCAAGGGCTTGTTAGCAGAATCCTCTCATCAATCAGAGCCTGTCAGGCCGGCTTGGTGAGGTCCGTTTGCACTTCAGGGCCGACGGCCACTTCCTCCCTCCTCAGCCCCGCACCATGGGCCTTGTCCAGGCAGCTGGGTGACACGGGCCAGGCCCGCCCCATCTGTCGGCGGCTGGAGCCAGGGGGTCCCGGGGACACTCGCTGGGCTGCCCTGTGTCCGCAGACTCCTGGGGACTAGCCCTGGTTTCCCCATGCCCCTCCCCCCTCGGGCACACAGATAGAAAGACAGGCCTGGCTGAGCCCAGGTTAAGCTTTAATGCCCTCAGATACAAGGAGAGCCATGAGATCGTGCCCTTCTGGGCGTGGTGGTGACGTGCTGGGTTGCAAACTGCAAGGTCGGCAGTTCGAGACCACCAGTCGCTCCCTGGGCAATAGAGGCTCTCGACTCCCAAGGGGGCAGCTCTACTCAGCATGGACTTGCGGGCAGGAGCAGGAGTACACTGCTTCCACGCACTCTGCGAATCAGACGCCAGTGAACAAGGACACGACAGAAACACACTGTCCTGAGTGACGGGTACGGCGGCCCCCTCCTCCCCCAGTTCCTGAAGGGCAGCAGCCAACACGCAGGTACACAGGTGAGGTCATACCAGCCCAGGGAGTGGCAGGCAGGGGCTCACATCCTGATGGCCCTCTGGGAAATCCTGTGAGAAATATGAAACCCACAGTCTTGAGACCAAGTCTCTCCATCCTTGCCTCTAAGGAACACTCTGGCCATACTTTGTTTTTTCCAGCCATGCAGGTGACCTTCCACATTCTCCGTCCGCAGCACACCTCAGATGCATCGGTTCCTTCTTGGTCTCCCTTAGTCCGTGCCCACTTTGCACACGCACAGGAGGTGACGGAGACACCTGGCTGGCTCAGGAGCACCTGCTTCCCCCAAGGAGGAACTGTGCTTTTCCACACGGCAGAGATCTCGTGCACCAGCCTGATCCCATGCTGTGTGTCCGCTCATCTCAGCTGCTGCTCCACGCGCATGGACTCTGCATCCAGGACGGAGTCCTCGACGACTCCAACCCTTTCTCCATTCAGGATGCTCTCTGTTCCCTCGTGGCCCAGTCGCGAGGATCTGGGTCTTCTCGACATCGCCCGGAAGGCTGTGGTCTTTGGCCTTCATCAGCAAGGGTTCCGGTGCTCCGCACCTTTCTGCCAGCAAGGCTGTTGGTTACTAAGTCTTCCTCCCAGCCTGATGGCGGGTCCGTCCCCAAATCACCCAGGCCCTCTGGTCACGGGACCACACACAGGTGGAGTAAGGATGGGGAGAGGACACCACCCCGAGGCACGCACACTTCTGTGTTTGAAACCAGGCAGTCTCTGCTTGTTCTGTTCACACCACAGCAGCCCGGGCACCTGCAGGCTTTGCTCGGGCACAATTTCCGGAGCAGAGGAGAGGGGCGTCCCAAAGGGGGAGCCCCTGCATGAGAGGGGCGGACAGTCACAATAGCAATGGGCTCAGACCTTTTGGGGGTGGAGCTGATCTGTTGTACAAGGGTTGGCTGTTTGGGGTGAAGAGGCCTCCACGGCTGGGCACGGCCGGCCGGGATGCTGCTTGTCCTCGGGCGGGCATAAAGAACTCAGCCTCAGGGGCTGGTCCGAGCGTGGCAGCAGGAAATGGCGAAAGCATGCGGGTTGACTTGGGGCGTCTGCTCCTGATGGGCGGCAGCGGGGAGAGTGACCCCTACAGGATGAGGCCGTGTGCACCCAAGGGCAGCTGTTACAAGTTTGGTCCTGCAAAAACAGATACCGGCTCTGAGCCTTATATAACACCTCCTAGGATGGGGGCTAGTGAAGCTGCCAGGATCCTGCTGGAGGACCCCGTCCCCTTATGCCCTGAGCATTTTGCTTGGACGGAGCCTCTTCTCCGGATTCTCATAAACTGGGAGTCTCCCAGCCCCCCAACATCTCTGGTTGAGGGGCTTATCCATACCCAGGGCCCTGAGGGTGAAGTCAGCGCCGAGGACCGTGGAGACACACTGCCCTGCCTCGCGGGCAGTCAGGGGCAGTACTTCCAGCCGAGCCCCCTCTTGGCCTCCAGGGTGTCCCCACCCAAGCAGGCCGTGGGTCTTGGTGCCCACAGGGAGACAGCCATTTGGTCACAGGCCCCAGTGCTCCTGAAGCCTAGCTGTGACCGTGGGCTCAGAAGTCCAGGTCCAGGAGGGTGACGAGGGGTGGGCATGGTGGACATGCTTGGAGGGGCTGAGAGCGCTGCCCTGCAGCCTGGCCCAGACCTACAGGTGCCCTAGTTGCCCCACTCCCTGCGGAGGGTCCACTCAGCAGCGGGGGTGCCTCTTACAGCAGCTCCGTGGCCAGCCTGTGCGAGGCTGCCCTCTGTTGGGGATGACACACAGACAGGACACTTGCGGCCACTGAGGCCGGAGTCTTCTGAAATCCAGGTCTTTAGCTCTAT
Organism: Nesogale talazaci; assembly: GCA_004026705.1. Taxonomy (NCBI): domain Eukaryota; kingdom Metazoa; phylum Chordata; class Mammalia; order Afrosoricida; family Tenrecidae; genus Nesogale; species Nesogale talazaci. The sequence continues at coordinate 1,643 of PVJH01002437.1, read as the reverse complement.
AGGAGGGGGCCGAGGGGGCTTCATGCCCCAGAGATATCCAGCTCTGGCAAGGGAGCACTGCTCTGGGGAGGGCAGACATTTCCCCCCTGGCACCCCACAAGATTTCTAGTTGTGTCTGCCATCACCCCATAAACATAGCCATTCATCCTGGCTCTTGGGATTAAGTCTGGCTGGTGGGAGAGATTATATACACCCTGGGGGGGGGGGGGAGGTGCCAGCTCAGATCGGCACACACGGTAGGGATGCTATTTCGGACTGTGCTCAGCCACCCAGAGCCCTGGGTGGATGAGTCAGCCACTGGCCCCCTCTCACTCAGACTGGGGTTCTAGCATTCCAGGGTAAAGCAGTCTGGAGCTAAGCGGCGCTGGTGGAACAGCCCCAAGATGTAAATGAGCAGGAGCCTGGCGCACGGGCACATCCGTGGTTGGCGTCACAACCGTATGCACTGTTAAATACACCCGAGCCCCGCGCCGTCGTAGGCTGTATTTTTACCTCAGGTTCCCGGTGACACGCAGGCTGCTCGGGCCCCCGCTGCGGTTAGACTGTCACCAGGAACCCGTGATAGAAATATGGTGTTGTGGGCGCAGTTGGGGATGGCTGATTCCCCCGTATATCATGCACTCTATTTTATTTATCTGCACACAGCTACAAGTTCCCCATCTGCTTTTCCGAGAGAGTTAATTACAAGGCTAAAGTGACAGCGAGATAATGAAGTGTCACATTGTGGTGGCAGCTGATGTTGGCCACGGCCCCTCTGCCACCAGCAACCGGCCCACTCACCTCTGTGGCCTGAATGGTGGGTGGGTGTGAGGGCCTGCTGTGTCTTGCCACCACGAGGAACCCAGGAGAGAGGCTGGGCGGGGCCAGGCCCCTACCCGGGAGGGCAGCACGGCAGCCAGGTCTGCATCCGCCTGGAGCTGCACCATTCCGGAATTCTCTGGCCTCTGGCTACTTGGTCAGCACAGACCGGGAGCAGCTGGGTTCACATTGGCGTGGCCGTGCGCCCTCAAGTCAGTGTGGCCTCCCAGGGTCTCCCATGGTGCCCCCAGGTCACAGATCCGTGGAGTCCACGGCTGGACTTGAATTGCTGACCTTTGGGCTGTTAGAAGCCTACAGCCTGACCCTGGGAGCTTCTCCAGCCGTTGAGGAGGAGGTGCAAGGGCCTGCTACTAGCAGGGCCCTCCGGGAGGCCAGCTGTGGGGTGGGGGCATGGGGGTCCTGAGAGGAAAGAACCAGGAGACCTCACTGATCCCGCTTTGCCTGAAGCGCCACCATTCCCGCCATCACCCCAGACCTGACCTCACCCTGTGTGAGAAACCAGACCAAGAAAGAGGAGACCAGCTGCGCTGCCAGGACACCAGGCTTTAATCGGGGACGCCCACACTCCTGACCACTCCGGTCACCCCGATTTCATGTACTCCACGTGGGTTGGTGTCTCCAGGTTCCCGCCCTGGGTGGGCCCTGCACCCTTCTCGTGGGCCAGCAGCCACTGCTTCACAGCCAGCCCACTGGAGAAGCCGCCCAGCTTGCCGCCGCTGCCCACCACCCGGTGGCACGGGATGAGGATGGGGACCTGGAAGACAGAGGCAGAGGTTGTCAGTTCGGGCTGGGGCTGAGCAGTGTCTTTGGGCTTGTGGCGGGGG